>JARHVA010006654.1:0-50000 GCA_037957365.1 Torreya grandis | reverse complement strand
TAATATGCTAAATTCATTGTGTGTGTGTGTGTGTGTGTGTGTGTGTGTGTGTGTGTGTGTGTGTGTGTGTGTGAATACATAAATAGACACACACATGTGCATGCATTCACACACACTCGTGCACATGTACACACACATGTATGTATGCACACACACGTACATGTGAGTGCACACACAAAATAAAACTTATCAAATTAAAATTTTAAAATTATTCAGTTAGTCCATTTGTAATTAATTAGTATTATCCACATTAAAATTTATATGGTCATGTAAAGGGCCAAAAAACTCAATTTATATTTGCTTGATGTAAATACTTTGAAAAAATAATTCTCAAATAAAGAATAATAAAAATGGGAAAACCCAAGTTAAGTGAGGGTTTTAATCTTAAGTCAAGTTAGATAAAAATTTAGTTTCTCAACTACCTTAAGGGATCAAATATATAACAAAATCTTAATTTACATTAGCCACTAGCTATTATTTTATCGTAGACCTAGGAGAGAACTTGCTACAAATTTGTGTATAATAGGTTATTTCTTAGAGTTTATGAGTGAAATACAATTAAAAAATTTAATGTAATTTTTTTTCTTTATTTGGTTTTTAATTTCATTTATTCATTACACAATGATTTTATATCCTTGTATTTATAATCCAATATAATATTTTAATGTAAAAATTATTTTCAACTAATATGGTAAATGCTTAGATTGAGGTGTCAATGAAGTAGGGTTTTAAGAGTTTTTTAAAGGTGGTTAGGCTCTAGTCCAGTGTGGTCTACTACCCTGCATGGAAAAAATGTGGTCCCATCCTAATCCCAGTCTCAACATTTCATTTTTTTTTAATTTACTTAAACAATAGCCTTGTACATGGTCAAAAAAACCTCAAAATGCCATTTCTGAAATGTTTATCATGGATTCTAGGAAAACCTCTCCAATATTGAAGGTTAATGGTTTCTTGTCCCAGTTGGTGTCGAGGCCAAGGATCCTTATTGACCAAAATATTATGGAATACTCAGTTCTATATATATTTAATCATGACCTAATCTAAAAAATTATGGGGTTTTTCACTAATTTAAAATACATGCATTCATGGATTTCATAAATGTAGGAACATAATGATGAGTACTTAATATGGTTCATTAACAATGTATATTACATAGTTAGCTTCTCCTCTATTACTGACAAAAATAAGGATTTTGAATCTGAGAAG
This sequence comes from Torreya grandis, assembly GCA_037957365.1. NCBI lineage: Eukaryota > Viridiplantae > Streptophyta > Pinopsida > Cupressales > Taxaceae > Torreya > Torreya grandis. The sequence continues at coordinate 48,794 of JARHVA010006654.1, read as the reverse complement.
AGGAATCGTAGTCTATCTAGACTCTTCATTTAACCCTAGAAAGTGGTACTTGATCCCCATACTTAACTAAATAGTACATTGATATGGATTTGTATGTATGTTATATTGATGTATTTATAGAGTGAAATGTTTCATAAGTCATTGGTAAATCCCTATGAAAATATATTAGTGTCTTTAAAGACACAATAGAAAGAATTAAAATAGTTTATGCAAGAGTATGTGTGGAAATGGATCTTACCCAACATTTAATGGTGGAGATAAAAATTGAATTAGTTAGACTTGCCTATTTTTAACATATGGACTATGAGGTAATACCATTTTGATGGAAAATATGACATAATCATGGCCATCTAGCTTGGGCTTATCTCTATAAACTAAACACAGAAATATAGGCTCTAATCTAAATGTCCACTCCTCATGCCACGATTATTAAACAAAAAAAAATGAAAATTTAAATAGTTATCAAAATTAAGAAACTTAGAAAGATGGTTTTCAACAACCCAAAAGGAAGATGAGACAAAAAAAATAAATTAGCTAACCCAACTTAAATCCTCTAACATGTATGAAATGTTTAAGACTCTTATTGACCAAGAAGTAGAGTAATTCATGGAAAATGTGAATGAAAATACTAATAATAGTGTTAGAAATACCTAGATTCATCCTTCAGTGTATCCTACCATTAAGTAGGTGTTAGTGTTTTGGATCCAATCCAAATTCAGATATGGTAAGGTCTATGGTAGTGCACAATCATGACCAACAAAGTCCAAAGGATGTTATTACGGGATTAGCATAAAAAAGTAGGGATAAGCCAAAGCTAGGGGTAAGTCAAGCTCAAAAAATATCAAATAAAAATTGTGCCAAAGGAGTGGGTATAAAATCTAATAAGGAACTACTAGATCTACATGGTGATAAAATGATTAACAAGGGTGTAGTGAAGGTGTTAGATTCTTACCTATCTCAAGTTAATCAATGATAATACAATCCTACAATATTAGGGGTTTAAATAGTAAAACCCATTAGTTTTTTATTGGAATACTTTTATAAAACATTAAAATTGATTTTTTGCTTATTCAAGAGACTAAAATTACATTTGATCTTATGTGTAAAATGGTATTTAAGTTTTGGAAGAGAGCTAGGCATATCGAAATGGTAGCCCAAGGGGCCTTAAGGGGGGTTTACTTTTGTAAATCCTTGTAATGCACAAAAAATTAAACATGTTTCCTTGAGGGGTTTTCTCTCAACTCTCTCTAGACATAATGGTATAGAAAAGTAAGTCTAAATCACAAACTTATATAGGACAAAACCTATATTTTCATATGCAATAGTGAAAAGTAGTGTCAGACATGTGAAGTTATAGAGAATAAATTTGATTGGATTGTTATCAATGAATTTAATGCTAAATTATCTTTCAGGTATCAAGAAGGAGGCAACTGATTTCTCAATCTAAGGGACCATTTCATGATTCCCCAAGTTCATACTCTTCATCTAGTTGACGTTAGATATTTTAGAAACAACTAAAACTAGACCAATAAAAGGAAAGATTGTTTCAATAAGAAGGTAAAAATACACCTATTTTTGGTCTTATATGTGAAATTTATAAAATGGGACCTAAACTTATAAAATTTAGAGGGCCCTAATTTATACCACTCTCATGTCCTGTAAAAAGGAGGACCAAGGATAAAGGACTTCCATAGGCCTTTTAAATTTGAAAACTTTTGAATGTAAAAAGAGAAAATCCATACCAAAATCGAACAATGGTGGGAGGAGAGTCATTCATCCCATGGGACAACCGTGTTCAGTATGCATAAAAAAATCTCATTTGTCAAGGTCAAAATGAAAAGATGGAGGAGAGCTAATAATTCAAACTTTCAAGCTCAAAGGGCCCCTTTGGATGCTAGATGGGATAAGGTACAAAAGTGTTTTAGGGAAGGGAGTATAATAACTCAACTCAAGGAAGAAGATGATGAACTATGTAAATTAGTTGAAGGTATCAAAATTTAAGAGGATATCTACTTGAAATAGAGTGTGATAACCACATAGTAGGAACACAATATTTTTCCACTAGGTTTCTTATGCAAGGATACAAATAAATAAAATGTAAATTAGTATAGATGATAAAGGAAAATCATTTGATACTTTTTTTATATGTATTTAAATTCTATTAATTTTTTTCTACCCTTTTCATGAAGAGTATGAGGCATAAGGAATAATAACAGGGAGAAGTTCTCTCTACTATCCCATCTTTGGTATTTGATGTAGAAAATAAAAATGTATGAAAACCCATTGATGGAGAGGAAGAAAAATGAGATGTATTTATAATGTGTACTAGAAAATCACTAGGGAAAGATGGATTCCAAATGTGTTTTTTCATACCTTTTAGGAAACCCTTAAGGAATATGTATTAGTTTTTATAAAGGAATATAAAACTAGTAAGTAAATGATTAATGCTTTGAACGATACATTCATTTCCTTAATTAGGAAAGACAAGGAGGGAGTGATTATATCATATTTTAGACCTACAATCCTTTATAATGTAATTTATAAAATTATCACATCAATCATGGTTGGACTAGTGAAACCTCTTTTACACAATATTATCTGCACTAAACAAGGGGGCTTTATTGAGGGTCGATAGATTTTATATGGGGTGATCTTATTACAAGAAGAAATCCATTCTATGTAAACTTCTAGTAATAGGGATATGTTTATCAAAATTTACATGTCAAGACCTTATGACATGGTTGATTACTGTGTTTTTCCAAAAGTGATGGCCATATTTAGCTTCTCTCAAGAGTGGAAAGAGTGGATTATGAGTTATGTTTCTTCTCACTCTTTCTCAATGTTAATCAATGGCCTTCTATCACAACCTTTTAGCACTAATCATGTTATTCACCAAGGATATCCATGTTCCCCTTACCTCTTTCTCATTTTGGTATAAGGCTTGGGGGGACTCATTCAAGGAGAAGAAAAAAAGGTTTGGTAATAGGTATCAAGGAAAGTGAGAAAATATTAACTCATTTATAGATTTTTAATGACACTAAAATGATGGGTGTTTCTAGTTGTTGAGAAGATGAAATTTTCAAGTATACCCACAATATCGAACTCAAGTCCATAGATCAAGTTATCAATTATAATAAACCCAATTGTTTTTTAAAGTTTGACTAGAGGCTTAAGAATAAAATCCTAGATATTATGGGATTCATGAATATTGCTCTTCAAGTGCTTTATCTTGGAATTCCACTACAATTTAACATTTTGAAAATTTATACATGGAATATTCTTCTTGATTGAATAAGAGAAACTATTTATGATTGGACTCATAGATGGTTAAGTTTTGGGGGTCATTTAATGTGTTAAAAGTCCATCATATAGACCATGCCAATATATAAGTTATCTATCCTACCTACTCATATCACCAATTTGAAGGAGTTGGAAAACTTGGATAGACTTTTCCTATGGGAAGGAGTAAAAGATGATAAGTGGGCCTTAGTTGGCTAGGATAAAGTCATGTAACCCAAGGGGAAAGGGGGTTTTGGACTAAGAATATTTAAGTTCAATAAGAAATTATTTTTTGGAAAGCTCTACTTGAGATGGATCTCACAACCCACCTCTCTATTTAGTAAATTACTTAATAGTAAATACCTAGGATATGAATCCCTCCATGAGATGAGTCAATTCTCTCTAGAAGGAAATAAATATTTAGCCTATAAGGATCTAAAATTAGGATAGTTGGTTGTGAAATATGTTTTATTATAGAAAGTTAGAATCAAAGATAAGGCCCACCTTTGGATTGATTTTTGGGACTAGAATCCTCCTCTAGTTACAAAATTTATTGAACTAGAGCCCATAAAAAAACCCAAAAAATTAGGGGATGGATCAAGGTTAGAATGTATCTTTGCACCAACAATTTGATGAACTATAAGTTTAAGAAACTTAAGAATCTAGATGAGTGGCCAATCTAAATCCCTCTGGAATGCACACTAATATTGACTACCATCTTGGCATAATGATTTCTCACTAGTGGAAATGACAAAGATGAAATTTATTGGGGACATGGGAAAATGGGTGTCTATATCATAAAATATGGATATGATATGATCCTTTATGACCACCCCTTCTATGTTTATAGTGGAGGATTGGATAAATATTTGTAAGAACTAAGGATGGATGAAACAAAACTTTTTTGATTGGAAATTAATACAAAATTGAATTATCACATTTGACAACCATTAATAAATAATATTCATTAACCTTTTTCAATGTATCATATGATAAAAAAGAGAGGAAATAACTAGACATTTGATGTTTGATTACTTCTTCACTCGATAGATTTGGGAGAGATGATTTTTATCTCATAAAATTAGAGGTGATGGGGACTTGAATAGGATAAATATTTAAGAAAGATAGAGGAGAGAAAAATTCAAATTTTATGTTATTGACACTAGATGGAATCTTGAAATAAATTTATTTTGGTTGCATGTAGGGATAGAAGAAAAATGACAAAATTTTTAGAGAAGTCTCTTCTTCTATGGATGGAGTATGGTAGGTCATTTGGAGGAAGGTTTTGGATACTATTATAATGTATACTAAATCAAGTTTCCAAGATTGCTCAAGTAAAATGGAAAAGGAATCCATATGAAAATAATGGCATGACAAGGCATTTTTGAAACCACCTCTTGAAGTATGGATAAAAATAAATATCGATGGAGCCTCAAAGGGTAACCAATTAGAGATATAATTTTTGTTGTGTGCATTAATCATGAAAGGCCTATCCTATACTGGGAATTTTAAGGTTTGGGTAGGGCTAGTAATAATGAATCTAAATCTTTATCTATAATATCTACCTTAATTTGAAATATAAACTAAAATATAATTATTGAATCAGACTCTGAAATATTTATAAGAGCTCTAGATTGTATGAGAAAAAATGCTTTAGAGACATGGGGGTTAAAATTGTTTTTTACCCAAATTTAAAAATTGAGGAAGGAAATAGATGATATGATCCCAATGTATGTTAACATAGACTTAAAATATGTGGCTAATTATTTGGCTAAGATTGGCTCCAAAAGAGATGGTGGCATTCATTGGTATAATGGAATGATGACTAATAAAGAGAGGTTCAATGAATTTGGAGAGTAGATTATCTGGGTTGCATATATGGACACTAACAACTAAAATAAGAGTTAAGGGCTTTATTTTCTCTACAAATCCCCATTTCTTTTTTTCCCATGTTACCTTTAGCTTGGATTTTCTCCTTCCATCTTGTCATTTTATTTTGTTAATGTGTTTTTACAAAAAAAAATTTTAAACTAATCTTTAAATAAATGTAATATTTGTGAATCCTAAACATTGATAAACCTTTTTTTTAACCCATGTTGGTTGAATTTGTACCAAACATGAAATATATGATCTGCAAGGAAAACTTGTGGTTCCAATAAATTTTTTTATTATTATCATATCCATTATTCCAAGATTCCATTCACATGATGCAGGATATATTTGAACCCATTAATTTGATTCCATGTTCTCCAAGAAGTCATATACATTTAATATATAGTGGGTTTATCGCTCTCCCATCTTATCCCATTCTCTCTCCATTTTCCATTTCCATTTTTTTAAAATATCAAGTTAAAATTACTCAAAAACCCAAAACACCCCCATTATAAGAAGGGATTTCCCTTCTCAAAGTAAAATAAAAGCACCCATTTCATTGTGATTTATTTAATGTATGCCAATTCCTGTTAAGTGAGTCTATGAAATAAGCAAACATATAACAATGACATAAAAAAATTAAAAATGTGTTTAATGTGTATTTATTATATGAAAAAATATGCTACCAATAATGTGTCTCTATCATATATCAACTTTAATGAAGTGAATATATTCATATATTTTATATGGTGTCATGTATGCCTAAAGCATAGTTGAAACTGTATTATACTATTATTTGTTCTATACATTACATATCTTTGTGAGTGTAGTGTCTATAACATTTTTTAAATAATCCACTATAATATTTAGTTGTTGATGGTAATGTGTTATTTTTTTATGCATGATCATGATTTCTTATAAAAATAAACACACATCTATGTAAAAAAATAGGTCATCTATCACTTACAAAAGTAAAAGGAACATGTATCTATTGATGATAGTATCCCATAAAATATATTTTTATTATTTCTTATATTATATATTTATAGCACATCCATATCCCATTCCATAATATAATAAGTGGTTATTATAACATAATGTGAACCACTATGTTTTGTAGGTGTATTTATTGGAACCAAAAAATGCAGAGTCCACTTGCCATATGGTTCTTGTGAAACTATAGGATAGAATGAAATTCATCCATTTTTTCATTGTTATTAATCTTTATTATAAATAACACTTTTGTACATACTCTTTGGTGTCTCGATATATTTTTTTTTCATGAATAGCCTAGTTACAATATATTGCATGTGGTTGTCTTCCCTATGTAATGACCACTTGCATAAAAATGTCTTGCATGTGATTTCCCATCATGTGTAATGCCCACTTTCAATGAATTTGTGACACTTTTACAACATACATACATTCAATATCCATCCAAAAATTTCACATGAACTCCTCTCATACCATTTTATATAATTTAACCCCAACCAAAAGAACAAGTGTTAATTTTAATGTAAATTATTTATGTTTAAAATAATAAATTTTAATCACTTAGGGTTGACTCTGATGTTAAAAAGGAATATATATCTCCATACCTTTCATAAACTATTATAATTTGTATAGTTACAATTATAGATTTAATCTTATTTTAAAAATGAAACTTACCTTATTTGAATCGATGATAAATTATCTAACCCTACATTTTACTTTCTAGGTTTCACTACTACTAAAATATGAAACTCTTGGAATATAATATCCATCGATAAATATTTCTATAACAACATATCATTATACAAATATGTATAATCCTCTTGATTATTAAATGAAAAAATAGTATCAAGTAGGTTTTTCCTAAAATTTTATAATGCACACAATATTCCTAATGTTACACCTCCATCATTTTATAGTTATTTCTTTCCTAGGAAAAGTGTTGATGTGAAAAATAAATAGGATGACATGCCTTTAATTATCCTAATTATCAAATGAATGACCCAAATATTTGTCTAAAAGCATCAACATGCACATGAAATGGTATACTCAAATTTGGAAATTATAATATTGGTGCACTATCCAATTTCTATTTTAATGTTTCATAAGACAGCTTTTCCACTTATATTCACCTAAGTGTTCCACATTTAATTAACAATTATTCCTATGGTCCTAAATGATGTAGATACTTTTCAATAAATTTTTGATTAAAATTATAATGTCCTATAAATTTACACATATTGTTTGTGTTAATGGAGCCTCTATTTTTAAGAGTATAACTATATTTTAGTGAAACATGAAAAATTATTCCTTACATATGGAATTTTGAATTATTGTTACAAATGACACTAAAATATACATTTATTCACATTAAGATGTGTGTGAAGTTTACAAAATAATTTAAATGTACACTAAAAATTTACATAATAAGACTGTACCAACCCATATAAGTTTTAATCATATAGATACACTTGCAAAAACTAGTTTATAAAATATTTAAACACTTCAAACATGATTCCTTATAATAATACAACTTAATTATTTTATCCAATTGGCATCATATTGTATATGAATGACCCTCATTCAATTCAAATCATTATTATTTCCTTATCCTCACTTGTAATATGAACTTAGTGATACCTAGAAAGCCCTTCCATTAATATGTAAGTATTACATCTATCCACTCCTTATAGTACATTCTATTTAAATGGATTAAAAAGGGACCTTATAAGTTCACATCATCAATACACAATAACTCATGCATACAATGATCCTTCCATCATTATTCAAGTGTATTCACATCAAGATAACCTAGTCAACTACTTTTGCTAAGAATATTACTCATGCCTTGTGTATCTTATAAATGTTTTCATGATGATTTGATTTACCTTAACATACTTTATTTTTTAATATGTTTTTCCTTCACACAAATTAATTTTCATATTAACTAATAAATCATGCATTCATTTCATCTCACTATGTTTCTTGGGGATTAAATATTTTAATTCCAAAATTAAATCAATGATGTGAATAAATTTCATATAGGTCTAATAATCACCAATTTTGGCCATTATTAGTTTTACAATTATCCCAATATTATTATCATTTTGGATAAATATTGATGATATTATTTCTTCTAATTTTTTAGTTGGCCTTCTACTAATCTTTCAAGTCAATATTTTTCTTGACATTCAAGAGGTATACACCATTATAAAACTATTTTTTCCCTTTGATCTTACAAACATACTTCACTTTAATTTTTGATTAAACATGTGTGTCTTCCCATTATAATGTAAAAATCAATATTCTCACTTCATTAATGATTGACCTTGAAAATTCCTCAAATAGATAACCACTCCCATAGTCCCATTTATTACCCATATATTCAAAGGAGTCCTCCATCTCCACATCATTCATGAAATAAAACTCATCCATGAATTTTAGTGACTAATTTAATAAATCATCTTTAAAATATAACTTAGAAGCAATTGTAAACTATTTTTTCATCAATTACATGTCCATTTTTCCAATCTTATTTTACTAATCACTTACCATACATGTGCCAAAATTTTCAATATAGAAAATAATACATATACCCATAACCATACTCTAATGATTAAATCACTCATATTCCATACTTTATCACATATTACCAAAAAATTTACAAGATATGAACCCTGTAAAGATGATGGTAACCCATTCTTCTCATTAGATAATCTAAATTTCATAGAATAGGCTTACTTGCATGATGATCAATTAAGAAGGTGTAGTTTATGAATTACCCATCATCATGTAGGATTGTAATGAAATATGTTAAAAATCATGGAAATATGCTCTACTTTCTTACAAAATCACACTACTAAACCTTTGGCATAATCCTTTGTGAAATTTTTCCTCCTATTTTGTAAGCTTCCCAATTAGCTTTTATTTAATATAAACACCATCCTTAATTCTTGTGTTATGTAAAACGCTCACACATGAGTTGTTATTTTGAATAATTCATGTCTTATCTTATTTAATCAATATCTATCCATCCCATTTCCAAAAAAACATACAAAATCTATTCATTACATGTGTGTATGTTAGTTTAACCATCATGTATTCTTCTTATACTGACCACTACGAAGCATGATTATTAGTGTTTGAGATTGACACATAACTCTTATTTATTAAAACCATACTCCTTAGGACCTATATAATTTTATCCTTGCATATTAATACTATATGTATGATTATTTTTCTCACCAATACATACAATCTCCACATATTTTGGTTCATGTTCACCATTAAGAGGAATCAAAACCATATATATTTTTATTTTGAAAGCTCATGTAGAAATATTTAAATTTCATTATTGTTTTATTTTTATAACATGACATTCTTCCTAATAAAGTGGAGTTATGGTCAGCTTTAGCTTACTCAATTATTTCAAATTTATCTATAAATCTTGAATTCATAAGAACCCAAGAGGCATTAAACATGTGTTTTTTACTATGAACATCATGTGAGTTGAAGATTGTATCATTTTTCTTAGCCTATTTCTCTAAAAATAATAGATAAATATAATCACTTATACATGTGTAAATAATAATATTGATCATTGTTAGTCATTTACTATTGCACAAATCATCAACTACTGATCACAAGGCTAATTCATCATTGAATACACCTTATCCTCTTATAAATATTATTGTACAAATGTTCCCCCATCCTATACTTAATACAATCCTCAAAAGTGGTTATATTCCTCCCATTTTTAATAAAGATAGTATCTCTAATATTTCACTTCATCTCCTTTGAGATAGGACACTTATTATTTATTTTTTTAATATTCACATCAATTTAGTTGGTTGTCTATGTTTCTAATTATAAATTATAAATTATCCCCTATAATTTCACCAATAAATAATTATTTAATGGTGAACCATATTATTTCATCACTAATACCCCTATTTGGATTATTAAAATATCCTTTTGAGGAAGAATATTTCTCATGGAAATTTTATCAGCTCATGTTTGTATTATCTTAAATTTTGGGCTTGTATTCCATGTTTTTGTATTTTATTTAACAATCCACTTTCCTTATTGTGTATAAATTCTAATAATTGATGCGATTTTTTTATCCATATCTTTATATAAGATCTTCTTAAAAATGTCATGGCAATCCTCAATCTTATGCTCCTTGCCTTAATAAGTAAATATAATAAATTGATTACATTCACACATATAATGATCAATATATCCACACCTTAAATATGATACTTGATACCCATTTCAAGTTATTACATCACCTTTACTTCCATAGGATCATCCTACATATCCTCTAAATTGTTCATGTCATTCATGATTGTTTTGGTTAAGCCCTTTACTACATGTACCACACATTTCCTCAGTGATCTAATAGTTAATTTTGTATTTTATGTGTATCGCACTTTTTGAACTAATTTTTTTTAATATTACTTGTCGTTATTTACAAAGTAGAAACTATTGTTTCATGGTCTCCCTAAAATAACTCATAACATAGAGTCAACACTTCCACTTTATTCTTGGTATAAATTTTCTCTCCATGGAAATATTACTCACAATCGGTCCATCATAATCAATGTTGAGATTCATGTAAACTATTTTTATAAATATTTCCCAACTCGATATACATATTTTAAATCCAAACATCAAAAAATGGGATTATCTTGAAAACAAAATTACATGTGAATTCCACCCTCAATGTAGCATCTAGTTCATAAAAAGGGTTTTCATAGATAACTTTAGTTTTAATTATTCTAAAAATTATCCAACAAACAAATATGTAGTTTCAATATATGTATATCATAATAAAATTTATATGTGATATTAAATTATTTATCATCTTATAACACACTCTCCATAACATCATCCCTGATTTATTTGACAGAATGATTATTTTTTTGTCAAACTATATAATGTAAAAATCATTAAATAATGAAGTCTCTAACTCATTAAAATATACTAAAATTTGGTTTTAATCAAGAATTTTATACCAAGTATGTGTAAGATCCAATAATGTCAAGAAAATCTAACTTTATTTTATTTTAGGATAATACATTCCATTATCCCTATAGGATATCTCAAACTCATGCATATGTTCATATGTATCCTCAATTTCCTTGTACTTGTGAAAATTCATTAACATCTCATATAATATTTACAAATGATGAAATTTTTGTTTTCATTATTCACTAATTCCCAATGTTACAAATCCTATTGATCTTCCATAAATACCTCCTCCAATACATGTTGTCAAATAGTCATTTCCTTACATGATACCTCCTTATGTAACAAATGTATTTTTTACTACTAGAGTAAATACACTTAATAATGGACATTAAAATTTGACCCCTCATGTTATCACCATCACACACATAATTTATAGACGAAATTAGTCTTCATTTCACATTTTCAAACCTAAATAAAGTGCATGAAATATTGTTTCCAATCATAAAACCTTTTATTTATTAAATCATTTCAACTTTAATTTCATTGAAAACTTATTTATATAAATAATTTGTGTACAAGAATTATATTTATGTAATAATAGATCTAATATCTCCCCATGACTTGTGTATATTCAATCACCTTCATGTAGCTCCACATCCATCACTACATAATTTATTTTTTCATACATAGAACCTTCGCTACACATATTCTCTTATGCATTGGATCATATTCCTCTTTCATGAAAACTAAACATGTGCCTTCCACCTTATATATAGGTTATCACTACATTCAAATGAAATTTTATTATCACACTTATGGGATCTACAATGCAAAATATATCATCCCTATACAAAAATTATTACATTATTTATTTTCTTGCACTAACATGATCATTTCAATATTATACCAATCACCTAACTCTTAATGTTGAAAATTTATCCTTCCATCACAAGGATTTTAACTTAAATTTTATTTTCCATAACCAAAAATTAAATTCCACATGTGATAAATTTAGACACACACTCAATATGAATAGGGTTATTAACATAGAAGATTTTGTTTTCCTATTCAACCTCATTTTTCTATTCAAACTTCACTATTAACAATAAATAAGACACTCCCACGTTGATATATAACTTTAGACAAAGACTAAATCTCTTGCCTGAGGTGTAAGTGTGTGTGTGTGTGTGTGTGTGTGTGTGTGTGTGTGTGTGTGTGTGTGTGTGTGTGTGTGTGTATATGTAAAGGCCCATATTAAGATAAATATATGAAAATATTATTAAATACATTTACCACATCATATTAAAAGTCATAAAATAACACGAATGGAAGTAATCTATATTAGTCAAACCATATAGGTATGAAATATGCATCCCATTACGAATAACAGCATTAAATTACATCATCTTATATAATTAATTAATGATAATAAAAGATTAATATTTCATAACACAAGATATAATCTATATAATAAGTCATGATCTATTATGATCTTGACAACCTATGTTTTTGCCTCAAAGTGTGTGACAAAACACAAATATGCAAGTGTGATAATTTTTAAGTCTCTCATATTATGGATAAAGGAATCTACTTATAGGTTTCCTAGATACCCTCTCTCTCTTATAACTATTATTAATTTAGATCCACATGTACTTATCTTGAAAAATATACAAACTATCCACATGTAATTTTATATCCTTCTAACATATTATTTGGATTCATATGTCTATGCTTCATCACTTAATCAATCCTTGATAATCATTATTTTTCTTGAGTTCTCTTTGTAAAAAATTTAATTATAGGTACCTTATCTTCAGTTAGGATTCACTTAGGATGTATTTAATTAATAATATTTTATGGATTGTAAGATACTATGACTGATTCTCACCTACAAATGATCACACTTTTCCCTTTTTTTTAAAATAGCCTTCTGTGTAGAAACCATGGTCAACAGGATAAGTTTTTTTCAAGAAATGAAATCCATCTAAGGGGGGAATATTATAGTGGTTGGAATAGAGTGTTGTGATTTTTTTATTATATTGTGAATATGTGATGGAGTTTAATTTTTTCATCTATGTATAAAAGATTTAGACCTAACTTACTGATTGAAGCTTTCTATATTGGATAAGTGTTTTAAAGTTAATTATAAGTTATATTTTGCATTTAAAATAAAAATATTATTTTTTATTTATTTAAAAATTAAAAAAAATTGTTTTGTTTTCTCTTTTGCTAATTTATCCTTGGGTTTTATGTCCTATGTGTCTTTTGGGGTGGTGAGTAAGAGAGAGAAAGAAGTTTCCATAGGTGAAAATGCCAAGCACTAGATGTATTATTTAGAATCTATTCAGAATAGAGGCCTCAATTATATAATGAGAGAGGGTTGAAAATTTATTTTAATGTTTCTAATATTCAGTTTATAACTACGTAATTTATTAATAAAGTTAAGCCACATAGGGTAGTTATTTGATATTTTATTTCAGAAAAAGGAAAAATAACTCCAAGCCATTGCATGTTATTAGCCCCATTTGATTTAATATTTAGAACTATAATTGAATAGAGTCAAAAAATATTAAACTATGGCCTATTAATATATTTAAACACCTAATATTAGTATATAACTAGTTAATTAATTCATATTGGTGTGTTTTTACATATATCAATCATCAATTTAGATTAGGCTCTTCTTGGCACATTTTCCCTTATTTTGGGGCCCATACTTCCTCCCCATGCATTATGTTTATATTCACTTTAGATTAATTATAATACCATATCTAATATTATTTACTTTGGATCTAGTTAATTTGAATGTTTACTAGTATAATTATGACCCTATTTTTACTTAATTGTACCTCTAATTTTTCGCCCTTATACATTTAGTCCTTGCCTAAAAATGAAAGCCTTAGATCTATCTCATTTTATTCTACTATTGGTTACCATCTACGTATTTCATGCCATTAAGGATCTAGTTTTGTTGGGAAGGCTATATTTTTTATATTTTCATTTATTTCAAACCCTTCTACTCTAGGGTTATTCCTTATTTGGCCATGGTAGGGTTATCCTAGATACTATCATTCAATGGATGTAGATATTTTTATGGATCCAAATAAAATTAATGTAAATCAATATCAATGTATATATGGAGAGTTCATAGGCAAACGAATGATCCAAAGATAAGAAAATATCCCTTTTGAACTCATTTATCATGTTTTTGAGACCAAATATTGCATTACTTAGTAAATCAAAATTAGCTGTTATCTTATATTTTTAATTTTGGATCATATATACGTCTATTTGGAGATTTAATATTAAAAAATTAACATGTTAGATGATCTCAAATCCTTTATTGTTTTTTCATGGAAAGGAATGATTTCTTTTTATTTCATTTTTAGTCTAAGTTTTAGGTATTTTTTGGATTTTCTCTAGGATTTAAAGATATTCATATTCTTGATTTTTTTATCTTTATTAATTTAATTATTAGATGTAAATCATTTTCTTTAGATCTGATTTTGATCTAGTGTAACCTTGTTACTTTTTATGGTTACTTAGAAATTAAGTTACTCTACGTCTTCTTCTAGATTAGCCAGTTCATAGCTACTATTACTACAGTCGAGATGCCTATGAGGGTTTACAATTTTGGCTTAGGGCCTTCTAATCTTATTTTACTCCAAAAATTTTTTTGGGATTCATTTTTTATTTTTTAAATATTTAGATGCAATTTTTTTGGGGGAAGAGATTGTGGATGCATATGTGGATTTAGATCTAAATTAAATTATGGTAGATCAAGCTTCATGAAGATTTAGATAATTTGAAGGTGTAATAATGAACCTACAAAATGAAATGTGTAATGTGTATATCATTATACATATTTTTGGGAATATAGTTCATAATTTCTTATAGATTAAAGTTGATTTGTTAAATTTTCATTAGGCCACACTAGTTATTTTGAAAATTGGAATTATATTAGAACTCATTTTATTTGGGGTAAGGCATATTTTTTAAGTATTTTTTAAAAGCTGTTGATGTATTTGGTTTAAGTTTATATTGGAAAAAGTATGTAGTTTTTTTCTCATGTTTTACATTGATCCTTGAGGAATAGTGTATGTTATTTGTGAGAGATAAATAGACCCATTTTTTTAGTTCTTTATTTGGCAATGAAAACTATTAATTTAGATTTTGAGGCTATTATATTAGCTGCATTAGATAAAAGAAGATTTTAAGTCATTGTACTATACATTATCTAGGATTTAAAGATATTATTATTCCTACATTTTTTATCTTCCTTACAACAATTATTAGATTTAAATATTTGTTTGGATCTAATTTTAAACTAATTCAACCATGGATTTTATTTTTCGTGATTCAAAGTTGTGTTGTCTATATTTTCTTGGATTTGGATAATGTGTGCTTTACAACTACCTTTACCATAGTTTCAATTTATATGAGGTTTAGGATATGGGTTGAAGTCCTCAAATCTAATTGATTTTCAAATCATTTTTAGGTTTTAATTTTTATTCTATTTTTAAATACATATGTTATGGAGGACTAGATTGTAGATGCAAAGGTGGATTTAAATCTAAATGAAATCAATGTAGATTTAATTTTGTTTAGATTTAGAAAATTTGGATGGGTGATAAGGAACCATTATTGTATGAAAAATATCCTTTTCAACTCACATGGAATGTTTTCAAAAGAATATTTCCTATTTTTCTGAGAGTTGAGTTGAGTTGTTAACATATTTTAGGTTTCAAAAGTTATTGATGAATATTAGAATTATGTTGGATTTTATTTTAATGATATTTTTAATTTTGTTTCAATAAATTTTAAAAGGATTTGCATTATTTTTTAGGGTTATTGGATTGAATTATGTAGCATTATATGCATGTTTTATGTTTATCCTTCAAGAAGTCTATGTGTTACTTATGAAAGAGAAATAAATCTATTTGTTAGCTTTTTTTATTATATGGAAGCTCCAAATTTAGTATTGGATCATGTTGTTTCAGATACAAATAATATATGTGTGGTTTTTATAGGTGACTCCTTTTTCTATGGATGTGTTTGGTGGATGTGGAATTTATTTACTATGGTTGTAAAAGTTATACACTAGGGGTGGAAGACATTCTCAGTAGTGGATGTAAAAAATTTGAAAATTTTTAGGCCTTTTATGGATGGTTTTATATCACTTTGTGTTTATATTAGTCGTAATTAGTATTTTTTGTAAAATATAAGGAATACAATTATACATTTATTTTGTGGTATTAAGTGGTCTGAATCCACAACTCAAACACCAAACAACTTGACGGTGTACCCATTTAGCATTATGGGAGAGTGTACATACAACCCTTTTGTCATTATTCCATCCAATTATTAATATCAGGGGTTATGATGTAGATTCTATTTCTTAGGTGTTGAGTATCCATTGCACATGTCGTATTATTTTTTACTTTCATCATTAGTGATAGTTTTCTTGATTGAATCTATTCTAATGGATCCCAATCTTAGTTGTTTTTGTGATCGAGTAGTGGATTCAGACCAATATTGTAGATTGAGTTCCTTTATCACTTTTGAGTACTATGAGTGTGGATTACTTCAACATCATCTTTGGGGGGATTTTTGGCTCTCTCTTCTTCTTTTCTCTCTTTTGGGTGGGGAGTTTTTCCTACAATTTTTTTTCTCTACTTTATGAGAGTTATATGTATATTTTTCACCATTTTGAGTGTTTTATGGATTCCTCCTTTGTTCATGGGTATCTTATATAGGCACTTTATTTATCAAAACCATATGAGGATTTTTTACATGATTTCATGGCCTTCTTGGTGATTCTTATAGTGGCAATAGTGTGGTATCCCCTCCAATCTTTGTGCTCTCTTGTCACCACCTTGTTAGAGGGTTTTAAATCAATGTTTCCTTGGTTCATCATTATTCTACCTAGTATTATGGAGTGCAGTATTAATATTCAATAATCCTTATATTCATCACAATTCCTACTTTCACTTTATGATTATAGTGATTCAACATCCATTTACTCTAGTAAGATGGATTAACATCCATAGGGACACTTGGATTCACATTGGATATTTTATTATACCCACCTAATCTATGATTTAGGGGGGTGTTGGTATAAGATATTAATTTCCTACTCTTCATCTTACTTAGATGTTATTTCCTTTAGATATGTTTATCCCACATTCATGAAAGTGATGGATTTATGCCTCACTTTCACATATATTGGGAAAGTTAGTCCCACATACATGGTATGGTGAGTATTCTCCTATCTTATACTTATTTTTACATCTCTATTGTAAACTATTTGATATAGATACTAGATAATAGATAGTTTATTCTTTATGTGAAATTTATCAACTTTATGGATGTAATAATGGATTCATGGAGAGATCTTAGTTGAAGAGTCTTCTTATCTCTATCAAAAATTTTGTATTTCTTGTAGAATACCTTTTTTTTAAAATATGTAAGACAAAATAGGTTTGTGTCTATGAATGTGGTTGTCCTTTAGCTAAAAAATAAAGTATTTTCTATGGGTCTTTTTTGGGAGGGTTTAAATAACTATTGTTTCGGTAGTTAGAGTTATTTTACCTTTGAAAGAGGTTATTATGAATTACTATTTTCTTTTTTAAGCTTTTAAGGATCTTTGGTTTTTATGATTTTTTTAATTTTTGTAAATCTTATATAATGTAATATTTATTATGATGTTTCCCTTGGGGAATGTTTTTAAAAAGATTTTATGATATTATTGAAAGGGTGAGGGCCCCACTAACTCTATTTAATAAATTTAAAAAATAAATCATTAAATCTAAAATGCTTGAAATGCTACAAATTGATTTTTTTGCTCAAATACAATCTTAGATGTTCCTAAAATGTCCAAATAATTATTGTGGGTATTTTCTCTCTCCAACATTGACTTGTTTAATTTAGGTTATTGAAAAACTTGAACCATTTAATTTTGGTAATCTATTTATTATGGGTCCTTTGACCCTTATTCCTTGTTTTAATGGTTTATTATGCCTTTTTCATTGACTCTTCCTTGTTTTTGTCATTTTTTTTTGAAAATAAGGTCTCATTTTTAATTCAAGAGGTATACGTATACACAATCATGCTAATGTATTTAAAATAATTTTTTTAATTAATATCTAAGGATGATGACTACTTTTATTATTATTTTACTTATATTAAATTGTATACACACTTTATACCAAAATCCAAATTATTAGAGAAATAACATAAATAGAATATACTAGTTTCTTGTATCTTATACATAAGGATACATGCCAAGATATTCATATTACATAAGATTGGATTTTAAACATCATAAGTACTAATTTAAAAACTATCTATGAAGATGGGTTTGACTAATAAAATCACCTCATAACTACACCCACTTTTTAATTTTTCAAATTATCTTAGAGTCGATTAGAGATTTGAGGAAGGAGAATCAATTATGGATGATGATCAATGAATTTAGATAATTTTATATAATTTTTTGATCAATAGAGATAGATTAACATGATTGAAAATTTCAATGAAAATATAACATCATTTGATCAATATTGAACTCAACATACCAAAAAGTAACCTTAGCTACTAAACTTGACCCAATAATTTTGGTTTTTATTTTTACACATTTTTTATTGATAAAAATATTGTGGTTTTGTTTTTAGATTTCTTTTTTACTTTTATTCATTAATTTCAAACTTTTGAAAATACACAAGTATGTCACAATCCAAGTATTTTTATATGAACCTTATCAATATTCAATCATGTTAATATTTTTTTTTTACAATTTATTTAGATTTCTATTGATATACAAATTTATTTTACTCAGATTTGTACTTCTTGCCATTTTATATGGTTTAGCATACATTGGTTATATTAGAAACCAATTTTTTCACTTTTCTATTAAATATTTTGGTGAGCTTGTGCCCTATTACTCCTAAGATGTCTAATTTGTAAATATAGTCCATATTTAATTTGTTTTTCCTTAGGTTTTCATATATTATTTCCTTGTTTCATAATTTTTCATCTTAACCCATTGAATTTGTTTAGTTTTAATTACATTTCCTTGCATCCTCCCTTTGTTTATAGGGTTGGATACTACTATTATTATCATACATCAATTTTTTTAGGATGCATTTATTTTTCTCCATCATTATCCATAGTTCCCTATGTTGAATGTCTTAATCTATCTTCATAATTTTATATTATGGCATTTCTTCCTCTAAGGGTTTTAGTTTACATGTTCCTAGTGAAATTATTTCTTAGGTTTATGTTTTTAAATCTCTTTATTTTGGTTGTGCTTGCTTCAAAACATAGTGTTACTAAGAGGGCTCACCTTTAGGATGTATTTTTTCATGGTGTAGAAGATATATTATATGAGTTATTTTATTACACATAATTTTTTAGAATAAACCAATTATGATTAGTAACTTAGTGACAATAAAATTGATGAGATATTAATAATCTTAATTTCAACCCTATAGAACCAAAATTAAATTTATATAATATGAATGTTTTGGGTGTTGATTTTATTTCTCTAAACCCTCATAATTATATAAAGTTAAATTTAGATATTTAAAAAAAAAATTAAGGAAATATGTGTTAATTTAAATAAAATTAACATTTAAAATTTTATATTTAGACCTCAACATTTGCATCAAAATGTTGATTCTTTCATAGAACACAATTTGAATGAAAATGACTTTATTCATACTCCTTTGATTGCCATTATTGATAATGATATGAATACTCAAATTATTAAATTAAATATAATTTTGATTTTGATTTTGATTTTGATTTTGATTTTGAAGCTGAAATGGATGAATAAAATAGATATTAATTAATTAAAACTATAAGAATATATGTTAATAAAAAACCCTTCTCCTATTTTTGAGATTATATGCATGTTGAAAGAAGTAGACAGTCAAAATGTTGCTTGTATTTATAAATGTTCTTACTATTTATAGTGATTTATATCCTTATACTTATTTTTTTCCAAGTGTGATTAATAATTTTGTGTCTTCACATGTATCACTTGCTCATCAATAATTAAGCATCCCCCCACCCAAGCCTACTTGGTCTCCTATAGAGTCTTTAAAAGATGAACCTCTCCTCTTGAGTGATCCACTCTATAATTTAACTATACCAATTGAATAAATATTCAACATGATGCGTGTAATAAGTGAATTAAACAAGTTTAGTTTTTATATCGTAGCTCTTAGGAGGCTAATGATAGTGTTTATTATAATGTTATATTCACAAACCCCATAGCTTGTAAGATTGAAAGAGCTCCTATTATAAATTTTTCTTTTCATGATTAAGCACAATGTATCTAATGGATATTAATATTGCTATAAAAGAATCAATAAAATATTTTTTTATTGGAAATTATGCTCATTATGCCACATTATTACTCAAGATATTTCCAAGAAGCTCTATAAACTATACATTGGATTGGTTTCATTATTTACCTAATAGATCCATAAATTCCTTTCATATTATAAAACTAGTTTTATTAGCATGTTTGATAAATAATAACAAATAAAGAGATAATTATTATCATGTATAAGTTATCCAAAAATATCTACATGATAATATTCATAATTAGTTATCTAATTTAAATCTAGCATTCATTGGTTTCATTTTCAAACACTTTCATTAGAAAATATACTTACTAAACTATTTTACCAACCGTAAAACATAAATATATTTTCAATTAATATCCACTTTTTAGTGAAAATTTTCATGATGTTAATAAAATTGATTTCAAGATTTTGCACACCCATATGCTTAAATATGTGAGATGTGATTTATATTTTATCTCATCCAAAATACTTCATGTCTCATTGACCATGTGCTATAAATTAATGATAGTAATAAATTACACAAAAGTGTAAATCATCCATGCCAACACATAGTGGATTACCATAAAGAACAAAAACAATTTACTAAATTTATTTATATTCTAAGAATAGTATTTAATAATATGCTTGAATCTATCATGATTAATTTTAAACTCATCAATAAATATGAGGTATATTTATATTTTAGGTACCATAGACTCAATGTCTATTTTTTTAAAATGACGTTGTATTTGACTTCATCAATTTTTTTGATATTAAAATCACTAAAAAACTAGTAAAAAACCAAGCCAAAAGTGTAAATCTACCAATACCGACATGATATATGATAAATATCATTATGAAATAAAATGGTTACTTAAGAAAAACTAAAACTGATATCAAATACAAGCATCAATTACTATAAATAATAAAGCATTTCATAGTATGTATCGATGATATTTTGGACTCAACATTGCATATCAATGCATCAGACACACCACTTTTTATAGTAATGAATTACTATATTTGAGTCCTACCTATGATAAGGAAAACCATATTATTTCAAAGATATATACCAAAATGATTATTTAGTAATTTCTCACATTATTGTTAATTTTCCTAAACATTCTTTTTACTTAAATACTTCACAATATACATACATTGCAATGATTCACTTGGGACTCTTTCATTGTATGTATCATTTAAAATATATAATAAATCCTAGATTGATATTTGGATTATAGGGAATTTTATTTCCTTATATTGTTTTAACTATTATTCATATGTATTCTTCCTTTTATTCACAAAACATTTAGTTTTATTTATATGGTTTTCATATACTTTATAATCCACATGGCTCTGGTTTCTATTTTTTTTAATTATTTGTTAGAGTTTATTTTATTGAAATTTTATTTAGATAATTATCTTTACATCCATGCATTTAACATATTTTATCTCTTTATTCTACTTTTTCATTTCCATATGTCATTGTATCCCTTATTTTAAGTGACTTATATCATTCAAGTATTTATTCCTCTTTAGATATGTTTTATATCAAATGACTATTCTATAAAACATCCTTAAATGCTCATTTACATTGATTATACCTTGTATTTATTAGGGAATGACAATATTACTCTTATATTTCATCTATTTTGATAATTAATGGGTATCATACTTACATACTAGCCATGTACTTATATTTATTATATCTTGATTACATTTGGGAGTTCCATTATTTTTCCTCATTTATTATATATTGAGCACATTGGGGTATGCCCATATTATGCCTCATTATTTATCTTCTGACTATATTAGTATCACCATTTTTATGCTTCATTGCTTACATATTATCTATATGGGGGATGTTGTTTCTAGGATTTATAAATTATATCATGTCCATAGTGGGGTATGTCATAAAAAATTTCTTTCATTTATTATACCTTACTCATATATGTTGCATCTTATTAGTACACATGTATCGATTATCTATCCCTATACAAAACTATTATTTTTCCCTCACTATCTATATATTATCCATATTATGCAATATATTTTTTACCCTTATTGATTATCCCATAATAATGTAGGGACATCCCATTAATAAATTATATTACATAGTATTGGTCCAACTGTGGACATAATTTATTGAGCTGTAAATAAATTTTATAGTGAATTGACTATATAAAATAGTAGTGCACTTTAAAATGATACTACTCTCTTGAGACACATATACACTTTAATTATTATATCTTTCTTATATGGTTACACTGTAGTGGTTATACACTCTTAAGTATTATATATGTGCTTAAATGATGACATATCTAATATTTTATACCAAAACATGTGATAAATGTACTTCAATGTTTCTATAATCTTATGAAATTATATATAAGTGTTTATATGATTACTTATTTTAATCATGTTATGTATAATTATTTATTTTTATATGAGTGATATGCAAGTTATCCCAAACCTCAAAATGTGGGAATATGGTCTTTTTATTCTATTTTTAGTTACATGATGATACTATAATTTATTTTACAAAGAGATAGTCAACAAAACACACTATAGATAATTTCACCCACATATTTTGAAGCAATTATGATACATTATTTTACAATACTATAAAGGTGGTGACTATGAGTTACTAAAACTATTTTTATTATGTAAATAAAAAACACACACTAAAGGGTAGAAAGGCATGGTTTTCACATTAAAGATTTATATGAAATGCTTCATAAATTCAAGATTCTACAAAGATGGTAGTGTAGTTCACATACTATTTTATAAAAATTTATAGTAGGTAATAAATATAATATCATTTAGATATACATATGAGTAAAACAAAAATCTATAAGATATGCAATAAATCACACAAGACTAATTTGGAACATACTATTTTTTTAAATATGCTAAAAGGGAAAAATACTAAAACAAATAACTTAATTGGCACTTATATTTTATGGACTAAAATATATACTATATGATTGACTATATGACTATGTGATGTTCATGTGGATTAGGATCATGAATTCATTTGAATCTAGGATAAGGTCCTAATATTAAGACAAGGTCATAATGTGATTTCATTTGTAGGGTGCACTAGTGTCTATAAGGGTTTTCCCTTTTATGTAAATTTAGATAAGTGTACCTTAACTTGTAATTATTTTTTTATGATCAGGATTTATTTATTCATTGTGTAATCCATTGTACGCCTTATTTTTCACTTAGAATCCTATCTCAATTTAAAATGAGTAAAAAATTTAGTATATGGGGAAAATTAGGTTAGTGTTTGAAGTTGCGGTTAACTTCAACACCCTTATTGTTGAGTGTTTCCTAAATACCAATCCTATGAAGAGGGATCAAAGTCTATATATTTCTCCAATCCTATAGTGGTACATGAAAAATAATGGTGTAATGTAATATCCTTGTGTAATCCTAAAATAATCATGTTCTTAGAAAAATAATTGTGACCTAAGATATGTATTCATCATTACCTCATGGATAATTGGGATTTGTGGACTTAAAATTAAGAATAATAGTCATTTATTCACAATTTACAAATAAAATAAATATAATATTTCCAATATATAGTCTCCTGACAACTAGTGAATAAATGAATTTAAAATGGTATTTGACAATAGTCTTTTAGGAAATTATATATATGGTACTTGAAAAATGTGTGGGGTCATCTGTTACATTAATTTGAGTTTGATAAATTAACTATTTTTTGTATAGAGGATGAAACCATTAGATTTAGACACTACAAAAATGTAGGATAGCCTTAAAGGAGTGGCCTTGTATGATAATTAGAGAAATCTAAGATTGAAGTGAGAATCATTCAAGGGATGATATTATGTTGTTTAGAATGAATGATTATAATCTCAAGTATCATAATATCATAAAGATATGGATCTTCTACATATAAATAAATGAATAGTGGTTTAGAATAATGGAATTGAGCATGGTATAAGTGTGTAGAAAGAGATTGTCACAAGTGCACTATATTAGCATTGAATGTTAATTTTAGTGACTATATTTTCCCCCTTTATATTCTATTAATGTATCAAAATGAATGTACTAGAGTAAAATAAAGAGATATATACCTTACCATACTTGTGTTAAGTATGACTAAATGTAGATCACAAGTTGAAATGTGATTCTCATAAACCTAAATTGAAACATGTATAAATAATTTATTACTTTAGATGAAAATCCTAAATTACCTAGAAGAGACCTATAAATATAATAATAAATAATGAATACACATTTTCATGTACATGAACTATTATATGTTATGGTCAGAAACTTGTGATGGGAGAGGAGAGGATCATTGGAGACTTTTTTTATTGAATAACTTGTATTGGACTATCCATGCCCCCCCAAACTCATTTGTAGGAGAATATTATTAATAAATAAATATGATTTTGACTCCATCATCACACAATTCAAGGTAATATATTAGTTTAACATCTTTATATGATTTGTAATATATCATTTTGGTGTAAAAAATGGTGAAAAACTATTGAATAAGATGAATCAACCACTGTATATGGAATAAGTTTCAATTCTGGTGCAAAATTGATGTAAAGATAATATGATTAGATTCTGGGGAATAAAACATTTATAATGACATGAATTTTCATTCATTATATATAAATAGTTTTAAAACGAGTAAAAATTTGATCATGTGTCACACACATGCCCCTAATATAATTTGTAAAGTTATATTCATTCTAATCAGTTAGTAATATAAACTAATTTTTTAAGTCAATGTGTGTAGAATTTTAGAATGCATTATCCACATGATTCAAAAAATATGAGAAAAAACATGAGATAATCTAATGTACAAATCTATTATTTAGATTCAGTATAATTAATAAAACTTTGAAAACATTGTGTTTTATTCCTTTAATAAAAGCACATTGTTATGGATAGCTTCAACATACCTTATCATCGAAATGACATGTTTTTATATTAATATGATTTTAGGTATGAATTATGATGAACTGAGGAAAAAAAATCATTTCCTAATGATGCAATGAACTATTATAGCTTAGTATCAAATATGAGTCACTGTATTTTCCTCCTCTTTTTGTGTGAGTTATGAAGCCTACGTAGTAACTTATCTTAATAATTTTTTTTTAAATTATGTTATATAAAAGATTGAAATATTGATTAATAATGATAAAATTATATATCATTGAATTATATTGATAAAATGAGGAAAATAGTAATGTATGATACATTTAAAACCAAGCATATATAGTGTCATGTCTAGATAGATGCTATAAATTTGGCATGCATGAATTATGAACTAAGGAAAAAAATTCATTTCCTAATGATACATTAAACAATTATAGCTTAGTATAAAATATGAGCCACTTTGTTTTGCTCCACTTTTTATGTGAGTTGTGAAGCCTACACAGTAACTTATCTCAATAAAATTTGTGTGAATGATGTTATATAAAAGATTGAAAACTTGATTAATAATGATAACATTGTATATCATGGCACTGTATTGATAAAACAAGGAAAATAGTAATGTCTAATAAATTTAGAACCAAGCATATATAGTTTCATGTCTAGATAGATGTTATAAATTTAGCATGCATAAATTATGATGAACTGAGGAAAAAAATTCATTTCCTAACGATGAAATGAACTATTATAGCTTAGTATCATATATGAGCCACTGTGTTTTCCTCATCTTTTTGTATGAATTGTGAAGCCTACATAGTAACTTATCTCAATAAAAATTGCATGAATGATGTTATATAAAATATTGAAATATTAATTAATAATGATAACATTATATATCATGGAATTGTTTTGATAAAATGAGGAAAATATTAATGTATGATACATTTAGAACCAAGCATATATAGTGTCATGTCTAGATAAATGTTATAAATTTAGCATGCACTAATTATGATGAACGAGGAAAACAAATCATTTCCTAATGATGAAATGAACTATTATAGCTTAGTATCAAATATGAGCCACTGTGTTTTCCTCCCTTTTTTGTGTGAGATGTGAAGCCTACACAGTAACTTATCTCAATAAAAATTGTATGAATGATTTTATATAAAAGATTGAAATATTGATTAATAATGCTAACATTGTATATCATGGCATTGTATTAATAAAATGAGGAAAATAGTAATGTATGATACATTTACAACCAAACATATATAGTGCCATGTCTAGATAGATGTTATAAATTTGGCATGCAGTGACTAAAATAGCCATGTCTAGATAGATGTTATAAATTTGGCATGTAATGACTAAAATATTAATATTGATTATGTGAAATTGATATAGAAATAATTTAGTAAGATGCATTATTAGGATCATGGGATGAGGAAATTGGTTAAATGCATGATATATATCATGGCATCACAAACTAAGAAAATAACAACATGCATGAGTCATGGACATGATGCATACACAATGAGCATATAAAAGAGCATAAAGAACATGCAAGAAGGCTAAGGGGGAACATAAAAGGAACATGTTCAAATGTCACTTTCACACATAAAAACATATAATAATGCATGGATCTACAAAAATAACATGTTAAAATGTACACAACCTAGAAAAAATAGTACACACAAAGCATGAAGCAAATAATCAAACATGATAAGCATGTATGTATAATTGATATAGATCAATGTAATTAAATTTTATATTTAGTGTATTTAGCAACTCAAGTATATGATAAGATATAAATATAAAATTAAGTGATAAAATAGGTCAATATTTTATAAAAATAATTATATTATAATATGAAGAATAGGGATAGTCATAAAAATATAAAAACTATGTAAAATATGCCCCCAAAGAACCTGTGAATATGTAAATAAGTTGTAGAAAGTATATGACTAGTTTGAATCTAATAAATTATAGGATGTGTTCAGTAAGACACATTAAGTGGAATTAGGCAAGAGCACAATGTGTTTTTATTTAGAGTAAAGTGGTGTTTTTTATGTAAATTTTATAGGGTTGAGACAAAATCACCACTTACAACTAAATTTGAAGGTGACAACCTGTATGTCTTAAAACTTACTCTAGTACACTTGTCAATCATTTTTTATATCAAATTAGGTAAAAATAAGTATTACATATATTGAATCACTAATCAATTAATGTAAATAGACTACACATATCATGCATAGGTCCTAATTTTTACATTTTTTTATATCTTTTTGGAATTTTAAATATATAAATTTGAAAAAGGAATATACTAAAAAATTACTTCCCCAAGATCCTCATAATAAATAGATAATGTATCTAACATATGAAGGATGAAAACTCATTAATTAAAAGTATCATGTCTCTTTTAATCAATTAGTGTCAACTCAAAATATTAAAACATAACTAGATCTATAACATAAGTGCCACTATCATGATGATAATATATAACATGATGCATATTTTATGTAGCATTGTGAACTCTATGGATGTTTGTAACCCATTATCGAGAGTTTAAAATCTATGATTGTTTTATTTTTGGAAGACCCTTAAAGCCCTATGATACTAATCTCAAATGTGTTGAAGTAGATATTGGATCACTATAATCCCTAAAAAATCATTGATTAAGTAAATTTTAAATGATAGGCCTCCTTGTCCAATTGAACTCTTATTTTTTAACTATCATAGTAGATTAAACCTTTTTAGGTTTTTGAACCCAAATCCACTTTGTGGGAATAATAACCCTAGGTTGGAGAGTGTATTCTTATGGAATATCATAAACTATGATAGCCTAATTATCAAAATTATACTTGAAACATGTGTACTTTAGAAGGTATTACACAAAACTAATGAATATAGGGACATCCAAATAACATACTAAAGACTCTTAAACTGGGTATTATTGTGAACTTGGTGGCCACATGTGTGGTACCAACCTATATTTTTAATGTGATATGACTAATAAAGCTCTTAACATGATCATTTTATCCATTAATTATTATTATTTTAGGAATTATATCCTTTTCTATGCATCTCAAATGAGTGAGAAATGGGATACTACACATATTTACACTTGAACCATTATCAATCACGACACTCAATGTATGTTGGTGATCAGTGAAAGATCAAATAAAATAAGTGTGTAAATAAAAATCATCATCAACTATCTCATGCTTTAAAAATGTGATGATTTATCTAGATGGAAAGAAACATTATATGTACCAATGATATCATTTAAAGGATGCTGGGACTTTATATCAATATGATAAGAAGCTAGTATAGGGTGTGTTGTATGAGTATTACACTTCTAATTTATTTGTTATTAGTAACTTGTATGCTTAGGTAGATGATAATTGAGTATTTTAATTATACTAATCTCACTTGGTTATGCCTTTGTATTATTTATATATGTAATCACATGAATCATTTTTTGATCTATCAAATCATATATATTATAAGAAAATAATTCATTTATTTGTATCATTCCCTATTTTATATAAAAATCTTAAAAAAACATTATGATAGAATCATTTTGTAAGAGGATTAATCACATCATCCTAGTAAATGGGAGGAAGTAGTATGAATTTTCATTATAATATGTTTTTGTATAACCTTGTAGGGAGATTTAGGCAAGTTGGTAAATTTTCTCCTTGGAGGAGCTAATAATATAAAATGTGGACTAGAAAATTAAATTGTATTCAACCGTAATATTTGGATCATTATTATTTTCACTATATTTCACATTTTATGATGTCTTCCTCATATTTTTTGAATTATAACTATAAATTGTGTTCATTACATATATATCAGCTTATTAAATTTCCAACTTTTTAGCTCTTTCTTTAACTTTGTAACATAAATTCATGATTGATAGAAACCTATTAAACATAATATATTCATGTATTTGTAACATAAATCTATTGTTTAATATATCTTATAATTACTTATCTACCATGGATTCATCAACTTGGATAATATGATCCTACTTGTAATACATATTATGTGATATGATCATTAGATTCTTGTTTTACATGAGAGATATGACATGAAATATTTATATTTGTGATAATTGATAAATGCTCAATGAACAGTATACCAAAGGATTAAATTCTTGAAGTGACTAATGTGGTAAATTGTAGAATCGTATTACATCATACTCTTCTAAACTTTTGAGAAATAACTAGGTCAAAAAACTATCATTAGATTCCTATTAGGTTCCAAAATACTATTTGGTCAATGATACATTGTTATATATTGATGAAAATGAGTATGTAATAAAATCTATAAATGAAGTGCTTGATAAGGTTTCAATAATTTTTTTCCATTTTTAAAACCTTAATTTATAGAGATATAATCATTTACTTAAAGGATTGTACATTGAGGATATAATTTGTGATAATAAAAGGTGGTGTCTTAAATGACTAAGTATTAATTTATTTAAACCCTTGGGTTTCCCCCATAATAGTTATTGGTATAAAATTTCTATTGAATGATGTAGATAAAAGTATGGAACCCATAACAGTAAAAATTTCATAGGATTGGCCTTAAAATTCTTTATTATTATTTTATCTAATAATTTTACAAAATAACTCTTATGTACATAGATTATTTGAAATAATACCTCTTAATTTTCTTTTATTTTTATCATCAAATATATTAAGTAATTCAGCTATTGTGCTTTTATTAAATATAATTTGAGAATGTTCAACATGAGTACCATTAGTATAAAAATACTTATAAGAAAATTAGAATAATATTTATTAGATTGCATAAAATATGAAATATGAACTTGAAATATTATTATTATTACCAACTATTAAAATCATAATACAATAATTTGAAATAGTAAAGATAAGGAAAGAATTCCTAGCAACATCTATGGTTATGTTTTTTCAATATTTAATCAATAGACATGTTCACCAATAAATTTTTTTATCAAATTTGATATTAGGAAATAAATATAATCTAATTTATATAAATAGCTAATTAAAATCAGAATGTATAAGATATGTAGTAAATCATAGACGTATAATTTGTAACTTACTTTTTTTTTTAAATATGTTAAAATTTAAAAATACCAAAACAAATAACTTAGCTGGAATTTAGATCTGACGGATTACAACAAAGACTATGTGATCCAATGTATGACTATGTGATGGGAGAGGTCAACTTGTACTATCAGCTATAGGTCACACTGATGTCTTATAGAATTTTTCTCCCTCTATAAATTTGGAACAATGTGCCTTCACTTTTAAGTCTTTTATGTGTGATTAATGTAAACTAATTTTCTATTAAATCTATTGTATGAATTTCACTTGGAACCCTAGCTTAATTTCCAATGAGAAATAAATTTAGTGGATCAATAAAAATGGTTAGTGGATAAAGTTTCGTTTGACCTCAACAACCCCTATGTTGAGTGTTATAGGTGTAATAATACTTTGATTATGGATTGTGAACTATGTATTTTTTCCATGTTATGGTAGTGTGTGTGAAATAATAGTGTAATTTTATATAATTGTGCAATCCGGATGTAATTATGTGCTTCAAAATTTATGTGTGACCTTGGAGCTTTATTCAAAATTATCTCAAGTCAACTTGGGATATGTGGACTTAGAATTAGTAATAATAGGTTTTTTTCTCTCAATGTGTAGTTATAATAAATATTCAATTTTTTTTCATATATAAGCCTATTTCCATCTAGTGAAAACTGAATGAAAAATAAGCTTTTATGGTGGTATCTTACAAATTTCTTTGAATGGGACTTGTGGAACATGTAAGATGACCCATTCGGTGAATTTTTATATTATAAATTATCCATTTTTTATTAGAGGATGAAACTAGAAGATTCAAACACTTCCAACAACTGGGATAGTCCTAAAGGATAGGACTTATTTGATAAGTATAAACAACTAAGCTATAAGTTTAAATTAGTCAAGGGATGAGCTTATGCTATTTATAATTAGCAATTAGAATATCAATTATCATAATTTATTAAGGATAGGGATCATCTATATATGTATATTACTAGTGGTTTATAACTGTGGAATTGAGTATGAGCTAAGTGTGTATAATAACATGGCCACAAGTGTATTTTTTTAGTATTAATTTTTTATTTTATTGACTACACATACCTCCAAGTTTATTTATTCCTGATATTTTATTTCTATTTAATTATTTAATTAGTTTATTGATTATTGATAGTTATATACATTGATCTACTTCAAATGTTTCCAAACGATTATAGGTACACCATATATTCACACTCTAAACATAAGATCATTTATGTTATTTACAAGACACTTTGTGGTAGTCAAAAAATTCATACACATTAGAAAGGAGATACTATTTTATTATTTTGTAAGTCATAGGATCTAGATTCTATGATAAGGTAACTTGTCTCTTCCTTTTGATTTTATTCATTATATAAATCAAGCCCTTAAATTTTGGTCAACATTTTTATAGGTACTTTGATCACTATTCTTGATTCTTATGGGTTATTATTGTTTTTTCTTCATTCCCAACTTTTTCATTATTAACTTGTGTGCCAATAAGGCCTTAATTTGATTTATATTTCCATATATAATTAATCATTTTAATGAATTTAGTAAAAATGATTATAGATCATATCTAAGTACACATTTTTATTTTTATTATTAAATCCCAACTATTGATTTATATGTAACCCTTGTATATGAAGTTAAAGGTTTAGTGAAAGAAAACATATATTATACATGTTGATTTCCTTTCATACATAAGGATAAGGGTTGATATATTCATATTTCATTGGATTTATTTTTATAATGTATGAGAATTATTATTAAATTTTATAAAAGTTTGGGTCTAAATAAGGCATGTTTATTATAACTACATAAATTTTTAATGCTCTTGAAAAGTATCTTGTAGCAAAATAAGGTTTGGTAAAATGAAGTAAATTTTAAGAGGTATTTGATAAATTAAGACAAACCAAAAGTTGTTTTTTAATTATAAAATATAGACAAAGTCACTTGAAAATTTCCTTCATAATTTAATAAAATCCAGCCATATTCAATCTCAACTTACAAAAATTAAACCTTAGCTACTTAAATAGACCTAATGATTTTGGTCATGACCATAATCAAGCAGTTCTAATTTTGATATTTATTTACACTTATCTAGTCAACAAAAGAATTATATATTTATTTTGAGATTATTTCTAAGCATATTTACACTTCATTACAACTCTAAAAATGTAAAAGTAAGCCTAAATCATAGTATTTCTATATGAACCCACCTTGTCAAATTTTAAGCATCTTAATCTCTATTTCTGCACATTTTGAATAAATTTCTATTGATATCTTATTATATCAAATTTAGATCTTTCTTTATGTTTTATTATATGTTTTAGTTTAATTTAGTTAACATATAATCCCACTTCTATAGTTTTGCATTAAATAGTACTAAAAAATTAGAGGGATGAATTCATATTGATACCATTTCTTCTACAACATTATGATATCTGAATTTTTGAGCTATAGGATGAGAAAAACTATACCTCATCTCATAGTTAGTCATAAATATGGGAATGAATTATCTATTTTATTAATGACTTAGATTCTATTAAAAAAATGAATTCTCCATATGGGGAAGTGCACAAAGTTGGTGGACAAAAATGAGCTACCCATGGAGATTATTTTCTTGAAATTTTGGAAAATTGTACTTGTGAAGATAATTTGAAATTGATATACTAAAAACTTGAATATGTTATAAGAACATGAATTGTAAAACTTCAAGTCTAGTTTCCAAAACACTATTTTTTAAAAAAAATTATTAACTATAAATTATTCAAACATATAGAATTTGAATAGTAACTCCTATTTATTTTAATAAAATAGAGTTGACAGATGGTCATGTAGCCCACCATTTTCTAAGAATCATTTAATATCGTTTGAAACCCTTTAGTGATTACCTAGATAAGATATTCTAGTTTATGACCTATATTTTTTATATTTTATTAATTGGTATTTTTTTAATTAATTTCTTAAGTAAATAGAACCTAAAAATTGATTAAAAAAATGGATAGCCAGGCCTGTGGTCCCCCTAACTACCTCAAAAAAATGAAAATGGATTTTTTTTTTTAAATGTGTGTATAATTAGGCCTAATTTTTGACCATATACTTTATGTTTCACTTGTATGAATGAAAAATAATTTATATTAACATGTATA
Organism: Torreya grandis; assembly: GCA_037957365.1. NCBI lineage: Eukaryota > Viridiplantae > Streptophyta > Pinopsida > Cupressales > Taxaceae > Torreya > Torreya grandis. The sequence continues at coordinate 15,149 of JARHVA010006654.1, read as the reverse complement.
GGCATGTATATTTGTTATATGTGAGGGCCTAAAAAATTATAGTTAGAAATCAACATAGTTTGTAACCTTAAAATAGTCCAAAAAATATTTAAAAATAATATTTTCAAAGAGGAGATTGTGGTTGTCATCATGGTAATAATTTTTTTAATTTGGTTGATGAAATTTCTCATGTATTCAGCAATGGAAGTTAATTTTGTTTTGTTTTTATCTAATCTCTTGGAATTTGTTATAGAATAATAGATCTAAGACTTTGGCTGGGGAATCCAAGCTATTTTTGAGACATAAGGATTTTTTTTTTTTTGAATTAAAATTTGAATAACATGTATTCTCTATTATGAATGAATACACATTACTCATAATGTGTACACATTCCTCATAATGCATACGTATTACCCATAAATCATATGCATTATGAGGAACATGTATGCATTCCTAGAGATGTTATTTAATACTATAAATTTTAAGTATAAGTTTAGTTACTTTAAATGATATGTATTTATACTTTTAATGAATTTTAGTAGATCTAATAAATTAGGTTTACTCTACATGTAATAGAGTTAATCTCACATATGCATTTTTCAAAATCTAATTTTATTAGTACATAGACATTTTCAAGGTCTAAGTATTGAACCTAGGGATTTCATGGCATAACTTTTGAAATTGATATCCATTTTTGGTAAATATAATATTTTTTAATGTTTTTGTGGCTTCCAAATTACTTCTTTACATTTATAAGAGTACTAGGTTTGTCAAAATTGAAGTTTAAAAACCACTCACTTTGAAATTTGATCCAAAGTGGTGTGATTGGGGTAGCATAAGTCATATTAATGACTTGCACACATCAAATTACCACATTGTGTTAATTTTACTTGATCATCATCCTTCCCTCATCCCTGATCACTTCCTTCATCCTTCATCACCCCTAATCACTCTCTCATAATTTTGAATTGTCTGTAATCACTCCCTCATTAACCCTCACTATCCCTTGTCATATCTAATCACTCCCTTATCTTCCATAATCACTCTTATATTAACCCTAATTATCCCTCACTATCCATAACCACTCCCTCCTCATCACTCATCATCCATAACCATTCTTTCCTCATCCCTCATCATCCCTAATCACCTCCTAATTTTCCATCATCATCCCTAATCATTCCCTCATCATCCCACCTCATCCTTAATCAGTCCCTCATCATCTCTAATCATTATATTATCATCCCTAATCACTCCTTAATTGACTGCCACAATCCCTCATCATCTCTAATTATTCCCTCATCATTCCTCATAATCCCTAATCACTCTTTCCTCATCCTTCATGAATATATCATTGACTTTCAACATCCTTCATCATACCTAATCATTTTCTCATCAACTAATGTAAGTATATATTGTAAATGTATCTTTGATTCCAATCATATGTTTTTAAAATAATTATAATATAAATTAATAATTTTATATGACTTATTGTGTGGTCAATACCAATTTATGATAGTAAATTTTATTACTAAATGAATTGGATGATCTTCCAAATTTATAGTCAACCAACACAAGTACTATCAAAAAATAGATTTTGAATTTTAGTTAAATGAATAAGCTTTGTTTTAAAGTTGACTAATTGAAACTTTATTTGATTCCAACTTTGGTAGTTTGGTTTAAAGGATAAACTTTAAACACAAATCTCTTGTATAATTTTCAAATTTTGAGAAGATTTGAATATATACAAATCTATTTGGTGTTTCACATTCCTATATGACTTCAATCTTGGTTAGGTTCACATATTCACTCTTTTTGTGTGTAATTTATCCCAAATATTCTATCTCTTGCATAGAAAATGAACATTTATTCATGTTATCATAAAAATTGTTTTTAAAAAATGTGAAATAATAGTTCAACATAGTGTAGATGTTCATCCCATGTTTTCTAAAGATTAGGATGTCATCAACGTAGATTTTTAAAATGGCATAGTTAAATATCCCGAGGATGTCATTAACCATATTAATGAATGAATTCTCTATATGAGTTAACTTAAAATTAATAAACAACTACTTAAGCAATCCTTCCTTTATTTTTAAGACTATATTCTAAATGTCTAGAGGTTTAACAAGAATATGATGATACCCAATCTTAAGATAAATTTTGGAAAATACTTCTACACCATGGATATGGAAAAAAATTCCCTAATATTTACATAAGGTTAATACATCATTGCTTTAATCTTGGTAAGATTATTTTAATCAATTCACAAACTCATGTCCAATCTTTCTTTTGTATAATCACAATTGGGCTTCAGTAAGGCAATGACTTGGGCATTATGTGTTCATTAACAATGATTTCATGGATCTACCACTTGATATATTCATTATCTAGAAATTATATGTTGTATAAAAAATTTTGAGGTAGAAGTAGTTAGGGTATCAATTCAATACTATTATTTATTATACAATATGTAGGAACTTATTTAGGTGACTAAAATATATCCTTGTATTCATCTAGTTTATGGTTCAATTTTTTTGTCTTTGTGATTGTTGTAAAAGTCACACTATGGTATGGTTCCACAAGTATGTTATTACATTTAATTATTACCATCAAGAGTATATTTATTACTAAAACTAATAATATTATTGCATTTCCTGACACTAATGATTTAAATCTCATTAACTAACTATAATATATGGTATTTCAAATCATGACAATCTATCACAACACTTCAAGGATCTAATTCATAGACTACATGTCAATGGTAAATATATGGTTGACCACATGTAAAAAATCACATACCTATAATCATGAGATGTCCCAAAGGATTTCATCTTTCAAAGGTTTGATTTTGTACACCAAGTGACACTAGTAGGCAATCCATTTCTCAATTTGTACATTAAACCATAAACTAGAGTATAATTATGGATGATGCAATAATTTCAAGTTGTTTTTTGGAAAAAATTATTTAGGATAAATTAAATTCTTCTAACTTAGATTTAAAATGATGAAATTTATTAGTTTACCATTGATCTACATTTATTAATGAAAAAATATTTTTAATTCATATAATTTATTATTGGGAGAAGTAGAGATATTTTTATTACTGACCATATTATTAGGTTCATAATTTATTATCTACTTACCTTTTTATAATTCTATGTAACTTGTATCCACTTCCTCAAGTTATGAAATTAGAGAGGTCATAGTGTGACACTCTTTATTATATTGAATATTAAATTTATGAATTAAGCACCACTTTCCAATCTTGGACTACTTATTCTAATCATTTTTAAATTTATTTTCCACTCTCTAGTGTGAATACTCAATCAATAAACATAAAAATATAAGGCCTTAATTCTAGTTATTCAGATCATAAAATGTCCTCATATAGAAAGTAATTGATTGGTTTCAATAAATCACATAGCTTGGTTATCCTCATATTTACTACCCATTTTTGGTTGTATGGTGGTTTTACTTGCTTTTGTTTTTATGGAGGATATTCATTTGTGAATTACATCATTTCGAATAGACCCATATTTTTTAATAGGTGCTAAATATTTATGTTTCAAATTTTCCTCCACATAATTTTCATCACCATTAATTATATTTTATTCTAGTAATCAACGTTATACTTGTATCTCCTATCATTATTAAACCCAAATAAAATATCACCATCAAAGTATTAGATGGAGTGATTAAGGACGAGGGGGGAAAGGAGGGATTGAGTAGAGATAATGAGGGAGTAATTAGGGATTATTATGGATGGTGAGGGTTAATGAGTAATTGATTAAGGGTGATAAAGGATGAGGAATGAGTGATTAGAGATGATGAGGGATGATGAAGTAGTGATTAGGTATGATGAGGGATGATGAGCACCAATGAGGGAGTGACTAGGGATGATTAGGGAGTGATAATAAATGATGAGGAATGGTGATTATAAATAAGGGAGTGATTAAAGATTATGAGGGAAAAGGATGGAGTTATTAGTGATGATGAGGGATGGTGAGAGCCAATGATGGAGTGATTAGGGATGATTAGGGAGTGACTAAATATGATGAGGAATGATTAGGGTCAATAAGGGAGTGATTAGTGATGAGGAGTGATGAGGAAAGAGTGATTAAGGATTATGAGGGATAGTGAGGGTTAATGGAGGTGTTATTATAAATGATAAAGGTGTGATTATAGATGGTCAGGGATAATGAACATCAACTAGGGAGTTATTAGGGATAATAAGGAATGATAAAGGAGTTATTATGGGTGATAAGGGATGAGTAGGAAGTGATCACATATGAGGGAAGGATAATGAACAAGAAAAATTAAAATAAATTGGTTGTTTGATGTGTATATGTCATCAATATGATCTATGATACCCTAATCACACAACATTGGATCAAGTTTAAAGTGAGTGGTTTACAAACTTCAATTCTAAAAAACTTAGGACTACTAGAAATGATAGGAATAAATCAAGAAGACATAAAAACCATTAAAATGACTATATTTTTATGAAAAATGGACATTAATTACAAACATTATGCCTTAAATCCCTAGGTTTAATACCTAGACCCTTAAAATACATAAGTACTGACCCAATTAGATTTTGAAAAATATTTTCCACATCATAAGGCATGCAACTATGAGACCAACTCTATCAGACGTAGAGTAACCCTAATTTATTATATTTACTAAAATAAATTTAAAGTATAATGAAATAAATATTAGAATATAAGGAAATAGTTTCTTAGGTTATTAATAATGTTTACGTGTTATTACAAGTGTGCACACATTCCTAGGTTTGGTGAATTTGAGTCTAAAATCAAATAATGTGTATGAAATATGACCATAATGCATATGTGTTAATGAAAATGTCCACAAAATTGACCATCAACACTATACAAGTATTGATATTCTAAATCACCCCATTTAATTCAAATTTATTTTCATACATGTTAATTTTGTATTCCTTTAAGTCTTAATTTATTTTACAACCTAAAGTTAGAGATAAGATAAATTTGACTTAAATCCATCCTAAATTCACAAATGTGAAGATGAAATGAGTGACTATTTAAGTCAAATTTAATATTGACATTATGGATGATGTTAAGGTAACTCTAGAACAACATTAAAAAATTATCTTAGAGTGAACTTATCATGGAATCATTCCATCAATATGTTCACCTTTGTTATTAACTTAATCATGGTATTGTGTTTGACTTTAAGTTGATATTAATGTCAATAATATATATTAGTTTAATTATGATATGTGGTGGTTTTCAACCCTTGTTTGGGAGTTCAAATTTTAAAAGTTTTACCATTAACATGGGTTTGAGCTATAATGAGATGGTAGGCTTGGATAATGATATGAAAAGGAATAAATGTTTATCAAGGTCATACAAGTTGGTATCCAAAATACTCAAATATATAGATTTAGCTACCATATTTTTTGATAATTAAGATATTGAGACTATTTTGAAGTTTAAAAGCTAGTCCTCTTCTAGTGGACTTAGTTACAAATTTGTGAATTTCTAGGCAAAATTCTAGGATCTCCATTCTTAGATATCAAAAAATGGGTAACCTTAGGGAAAGTTAGACTTAAAATTTAACGTAATGCCAAAAATTTCTTTATTATTATTTTTGATAGCTTAAACAATAAGGAAATGATTCAAAATGTATTTTGGAGTTAGAATCATCACCCCTTGATCTTGAAATAATGACCTCAATTTTATAACCCTCTAATTAAACCTTTTTATGAGAGACATATTTGGGTCTATCTTCTTTACCTTTCAGTTTTAAATCCATTGCCAAATACCTTAATAAGTTTTTTGAAACTCACATTGATACTATTGAATTTAGCCATGTTGATTTTGATAGAATATTCATTAATATTGACACCTCAAAATATCTTCCTATGATATGTCTCCTGATAAGCCTAAATCATCAATTCCTAAATAGGCTATTTATGGTATTCATCATATGGAGGAATTTCTTTTGGACAAATATAAAACTCTTGAAGTTTTTATCTTGGGTCCAGTACATTCTCTTCCTGGGGAAGACAATATTGAATCATCTCAAGTATAATAAATGAAGTCATATTCAATGGGATACGTATCTTAGCCCTTAATTAAAACTGTAGAGAAGTGAGATTCAACAAAAGGTGGAGAGTGGATGGTAGTGAATAATAGAAGGAAAGGTAGAAAGAATAGTATAATGCATATGACCCTTAGATCTTAAAACATTAATGATTCATGTAGGTCTTGGAGTTGATTTTTAGTTATTTTAGTGTTGTTTTTATTGGTATTTTTGGTTGGTTGGTTATATGCTTGTGAGTCCTTGTTTGGTTTTACTTGAATCTTTTTCAATTATTAAACCTAGTTTCTTAAACCAATACTAATTGTTTCATGTACATGGTTTGGGGCCCCATTTTTAAAAAACTTCACTTTAAAATTAATTAAAAAAATACAATATTAAGTTGATAATAAGTGCAACATTATGTAAAATTTATGTTTGAAATTAATCCAAAATTAAGTGAAAACAAAGGTTAAATTTATTTGGCACATTAAGATGAATTCGAGTGTGAAATTAGTGTGTCATTGGGTCTAATCTAACCATGAAATTAGGTTGACTTAAGTGTGGAATTTGTCTGACTTTAAAGTTTTAATTTATATTATAAAATTTTATTTTTAGTTAATTAAATCTATTTATTATTATTAATTATATAATACTATAATATTATTATATAGTTATAATTATAATTATGATTATATAATATAAATATATTCTTGTATAACTAATAATATTAAATAAATATTATTCTAATGTTAATATTAAATATAATTAATGTGATTCTGACAGTAAAATGACAATGTAATAACTATCAATGAAAACAAGCATCATATGTAACATATAGCCAAATAATAATATAGTAAAACCCAATAATAGAATTAAATTTATAATAATATATTAATAATAATATTATCGTAATTTTAAATCATGTATCATAATTGATGATAAAAACATGTTTTTAACGGGATCCAATATCATTCCACCTCTCATTGGCATTTATCAAATCACCAAAACTCCTGCTATAAATAACCCCATTATAAAAATCCCCATTTTCAACACACACAATACCATAATTTTATTGGGACCCACTCATACTAGATAAATCGCTTCAAGTATAATATTCATAATCAACCCATTCATAATCATAATATTATTTTAATTTTAAATCAAGGTTGATGCAATGCTTTCATTTCATAAAACCCAACACAATAACTACTAATATATCATCAAATAAATTTATAAAACATAAAAATTGACAATTAAAAATCATGTTAAAAATCATTCAACAACACAACTTACATATGTTGTACACAACATAATCACATTGAATAAAATGAGTATAGATTATTAAAAAAATAAACTATCAAATAGAAAAATGTATAAGATTTTTTCTAATATGCATCAGGTGCCATTTTGTTCATCAAACAATAGCACTTATAACTATGAATGTGATTCTAATTCCCAATTTGAATAATCTCATTATAATCATCTTCCTACTATAAAATTGAAATATATTAATTAATTGAATTATAATTAAAAGGAAATTCAAACTAAAACATTAATTGTTTTATAATATTTAAAACTAGCATACTTATAAATTTATCACATACTCCCTCAAATTTAAAAGGTCTCATGAAACTAGTAATCTTCTCCCACTATTCAAGTCAAAATTGGGTCACTTATTTCTATTGGCCTTGACCCTAGTTAGTTATGTCCCAGTAGTTTATTAGCTTGTTCCAAAGTTATAGAGCATGATGAGGGGGTTTAAAAGTTTTTTAAAATAAAAATATGGTTAGTATAAAATTTACAAAAAAAATTACTTGAATGTATAAATTATAATTATTTCAAATATGTCACAAAAGTGAACTTTGATGGTTCTTATAAATAAAATTTTAGGTAGGCTAGAGGAGGAGGGGTAATAATAATAATAATAGATCTGATAGGTAATGTAGTTACACCTTATGCAAGAATTTTTGGTGTTCAATATAGTCATTATGCTAAATACATAGCTACTTATATGGCCCTTAAATTACCCTAAGAGTTTAATATTTTCTACCTATCAATTAGGATGGACTCCTTAAACATCATTAACTAAATCATGATGGAAAGGTCCCAAAGCTGAAACATTAAAAATATAATATCTTAGATTCACTATAGATATATCAAGCCCTAAATTATGTTTTGATTGATAATGTTTATAGGGAAGGAAATCATGCATACAATTAGCTAACTAAAAAAAATTCTTGATTTTGAAACCTTAAATGATGTTTGATGTGCATCATGTTCTTAAAACCATATTCATAATTTTTAATGATGAAGATATTAAATTATGTATTTTTTACTCTCTTGTTTCCCTATCTTGGTTCTAGTAGGTGTGCCTTCTCTTATTTCTTTTTATTTCTCCTTACCCATTTTTTGCACCTTTTTATTTATCTTTGTAATCTTTTGTTTATTCCTTTATATGCTATCAAGCCCCCTTTTGTCACCCCATTCCATTTTATAACAATTATTTGAGTAACACTAAACCTATGATTTTGGATTAAAAAAAATTAATCACTTTGGATTTGTGATACATTGAAAACAAATATCAATGACAAATTCAATCCATATAGGGGTTTCCTTTATGTGTTTGAGATGGTATAAAATAAGGTTAAAACTAAATTGATTAGTTGTGATAGCATTAGGCAAGACCCCACCATGAGTCATATTCTCTACTAAGGTGTACTGATAAAATACATAGAAAAAATCAAATGTTTTGGCATGGAACTCTCTATGAAACTTGTGTAATCCTAGGATATCAGGAGAGTCTTGTTAAAGTTCTCATTTTCATTATGTCATACGATAGTATTTATAATGTTATAGGTATTTTTACAAGGGAAAAAGTTGTACAAGAATAATGGGATGAAATGGGAAGCGATAAAACATTTTTTTAGAGGAAATGAAAAGCTAAGTAATTATAAGAAGGTTACTCTATAGACTCTTTTCCAAATCCTTTGGATAAAGTGGTTCTCTAGATTATAAAGTATATCATGCTCAATGGGACGTTAAAATTTGTATTATCATACTGCTTCACCTCCTTGATCATTTCATATATGATTGATGGGTATCGTTAATCCCTTAAACTAATAAAATTTTTATATTGATGTCATTCAAACTAGAGGTAGCATCCAAAGCTATTTGTAAAAAGGCTTATGGTTGTAAGTCTTCCATAGATGATTTGTGTAGGGGGGGGGGGGATTTATTTCTAAATATCTAATTTAATCTATTGTAGAAAGGATTTTCTTATGTAATAAAGAAACATATTTGAAAAATTAAAACACTCTGTAATCTAATTTACTAAAATAAACAAACTTGTTGAAAATAAAAACTCTATTGAAAATAAGCACACTTGCTGAAAGTAAACAACCCACTGAAAGTAAACACACTTGCTAAATGTAAACAATATGATGAAAGTAAACACACTAATTTACAATCTTGAATTTACTCTTTGAACTAAAATATAATTTCATACATGTAATGAAAATTAAATATATTTATAATTACTAGAAACTATAAATACATAAAATACCATACAAAATATAATCCTGGTTCTTAAGGAGAGTGGGCACTTTCTCACCTTGGGAATAGGAATGAAAAAAAAACTAAGTACTTGAAAAATAGATATATATTTATTAATTGATCAAAATAGATTTTTATGAATATAACTATAATTATGCTAGAATACTAACTGAATAATAATAATAATAATAATAATAATAATAATAATAATAATAATAATATATTGAATTCTCTCTTCTATATTTTATATTAAGACATAGAGATTAACTTATATAATGTTGTAATTGTAGATCCCTGGATATCAATAACTAATATTTTATTATCAAGACAAATCTCTTAATTTTAGTGTTTCTTCAAAATAGGTTATTGATGGTTTTAAATAGGAAGATCCATCTATTACAAAATCCACTACATATCTACCGAGAATGACTTTCTAGATCTATTAGATCGATCTACCTTATAAAATACTATGTGACATTTACACTGAATTATATATATAAAGTCTATTTAGAGGTCCACTATTTATAGTAATATTATAAATATTAAGTGACCAAAATAATCTTCAAGTATGTTGACAAAGATGGAAAGTACACATATTTAATTTTACAATATCAGATGTTTGAGTGGAAGAGTATGGAGTAGTTCTAGTAGAGTTCCTAACAACTCTAGCTAAGTCCATAGCTATTTTTCTGAGAACCTAGTGAAGTTTGTAGCAACATGCTTAAAGGATACTAAATGTTGAATAAGTATATAAAAAGGATGCTAGGCTGATGTGAATGGTTAAATGATTAGGTGAAGAATGAAATTTGATCTTAAATGAGTCTATACCTATTGAACTAGGTGATTATGTAGATAGTATGCTTGTTAATAGTAGTACATTGTGTGAGTCTATAACTACTGGACAAGTTCATAACTTAGTATAGATAAGATTTCAATGAGCCATAAGTGTGTCCAATGAGTTCATATCCTACCAAATGTTAATATCTTTCATATAGGTTGCTTTAGATGATCATCAAAAAGGTCCTTTTTCTTTATATATTATTGTATCATCTATATATACACAAAATTGAGAGACTAAACATGGAAAGAGTTATAATTAAACTAAAAAATTAGAAATTTATACTTTAGTTACATTAAATAAGATAAATCATCCATTTACTACACTATGATTAGATATAGACCTAAGATCATTCTATTGTTTAGTCTAGAGCAGAGGTAATAGAAGGAAAATAAAGAAAACCTATAGTAATAATGAATCATATTTTTTACTCAACAATGATGAAGGTTACCATTCCTTTCTTTCCTCTTTTGTACCTTGAGAATTATATTTTAGATACCAAAATTAGTAATTTTTATATTCCTCTACATCAAATCATTATTCTTATCCTCTCTAAAACATATTTTATTAGACTATTCATATTCTAGAAGTCACTCTTGTGGATTTGGTATTTTTCAATGGTATAAACTTTGACCATGTGAATTCGGTTTCTTAAAAATATCTTTGGCTACCTAATTATACTATTATCAATGTCACTTTGGCCAACAAAAAGTATTTTCATAAGGACCAGAGGTTAGAACTAATAAGTAGTCTAATGTTCATGTTCATGTTGTTCATATTGACTTAGATGAACCTATCCAACTATGCCTTATTAAGATCTTTAACATCAATGAAAATAATATTGTCCATGATAATTTGAGCTCATTGGTTACCTTCTAGAAATAATGTTGAAATTGATACAAATTTTCACTCCCATTCCATTAATCCTCTATTTTTTAAGCATCATGTAGATTCAACTAGGTTGAAGTAATAATCTATGGAATAATTACAATCCAAGGTGTATTCTCTAAATAAGATATTACTCATCCAACATAGTATTCTCAAGTGGTTCACGACTGATAGGGGAGATTGAGAATAAAAAATTGTCTTATTTACCAACAATTAAATGTATACCAACCTAAACCATAGGGGAGAGTTCCTTTCAATAAATATCGTTGGTTCACTACTAGCATTCTCTATGAACTTAGATAATAAATGAATAATGACATGTAGAAAACGTATACTATAGGTGGAAATAAAACCTATTTTAATTATATGTTATATAATGTGCTTCAGATGAGCAGGTTGATGATGAATATTTTTGGATAAAAAATTATCGGCCTTAATAATGGTATGAAATTGATAAAATGAATTATAATAGGAGTCCCCAAAAAAAAGAACCAAAATTTAGAGAAAAAGAAAAGACACTAAATCCAATACTATTGATTTCAAAGTAGATGAAGATCATATAAATTTTTTGAAGTAAGAATCAGAGGTTGAAGGATCCTTGATTGATATATTCTCATTTCTTCCTTCTTAATTTAACCTGACTATATTTTTTTTTTAAATTTTTTTATTATCTATTTGACTCTATTGTTCTATTATAAACTTCTCTTTACACTTATTTATGATCTAGTTGGACTTTTCTTGTTTTATCTACAAGTCTCTTTTTTACAAGGGTAATGGGACCCTTTCAAAACCTCAATTTTACCCAATAATAAAACTATTTAGAGAAATTAGTTTAAAATTCCCTAATTTTCATTTTTATTAAAAAATCTTTTTTCCTATTTTAAAAAAATTAGAAAACTATATTAATATTTTCATTCAATTACCAATTTTATTAATTTTCAAATAAAAATTAATTTTTTTAATTTCATCTTTTTATTAATTTTTTATAATTTTTCTAAATTCCATAAATTATCCTATTTTATCTTCATTTTTATATTTTATAATTAGTTTCCTATGTTTCCCTTATTTTTAATAATTTTATAATTTATCAAAAAATTTCCCTAATTTTTCCTAACTTTTCAAAATTTCCCAATTCCTTGTAATTTTCTCATTTAGTTTCCAAAATTTCACAAATTTCCCTAATTTTCATAATTTTTCTAGTTTTTAAATTTTTTTTGATATTTTGACCAACTTTTCCATTTTTTTTAAAAAAAATCCCCAATTTCCAACATTTTGAGTAATTTTCTTAATTCTACTAATTTCCATAATTTTACCTAAATTTCTAAATGTTCCCTAAATTTTCACTAATTTTTCTAGTTTTCACTTTTTTCCCAATGTTCCTTTTTTATTTTATCAAGTGAATAACCTTGTTTTGCAACGGTCCAAGCACCACAAAAGTATTATGCAAAAAAGTAATAGGCTATTTATGTTGAACAATAAAAGATACCAAAACTAGATGTAGAATTTCAAAAGGTGTGAAATAAAACAACATAAAATTAGATCAGGAGGGGGGGCTCTGATGTTTCCTTCTCCTCCTTAAATATCTTCACTGGTACTCCCATGATTGATCTTAAATACTTTGTCCCTCATCTTACTCCCAGGTCCTTAAGCACCATCACCTGGAAGGATCATGTGTAGCCTTTTCTAGCCATGTACCTACAGAGGGGTTTTCTTGATAGGGGTCAAGTTGGGGATGTTAGCTAGGGTGGTCTTTCTTACCTTCAATGGCTACTTAGTAGGGGTCCAATTTAGCTTGTTGGAATGGATAATAGAATAAACATTCAAGTTTTCTTTCCTATAAATGGCATTCCACTCTTGGATAAGGCTAGAAAGGGTCAATCTAGCCCTCATCTATACATATTAGCTTTTCTTAGGGAACAAATAGCTCTAGTGGAAGGTCTTCAGTAGAGGTTTTAGATAGATTATCTTAGGGAATACTAGCAAATGAGTGGTAGGACCCCAACTTGGGGCCCTCTTCTAGAGAGTCATTAGAGGAGGAGGACCCCCCCAAGGGGACCTCCCTCCCTTGTAATGTTTTACAATGCTTAACTAATATCATTATAATCCCTTAATGTAGAATAGGGTTAAACTCATTAATTTGTTGGGAAAGGGATGTGCATTTCAATGAATTTAGTAGGTAAAATGATAAGCTAAAATTATAACCCAAGAAGTGATTTAATAGCAAAAAAATTACGAGATAAAATTAACGTATACTTACCCTTTAAAGTCATGTATCTCATCACCTAAAGGCATACCTCCAACCATTGTCATGAGATATCTGCCTGGGGGAAACCCTTCTTATCAGTTTTCATGAACTCATTTTTAAAGAAGAAGCACTAAAGGATTTCTTGCTTTTTGATCTGATTTTCCTATGTTCCTTAATTTTCTAAAAAATAATCAAAAAATTACCTATTTTAACTAATTTCTCACAAGTTCCCTAACTTTCCTAATCTCCCTAAGTTCATTTATTTTACCTAATTTTCCCTATTTCTTAAAATTTTAATAATTTCCCTAAAATATAAATATATTTTTTAAATTTTCCTATCCTCCCCAACATTTATTTTTTATCTAATTTCTCCTTATTTTCCCTATATTTTTTTATCTTCCACTAAATTTTGATAATTTTCCCTGTTCTTCTAATTTCACTCATTTTTCATAATTTTTCTAGTTTTCAATTAAACCCCAAATTTTCCATAATTATTTGATTTCTTAGAGCTTCCCGAATATTTTTAATATCTCTATAAATCATAATTTGTCCTCATTTCTTGAAATCTTATAGATTTTTTGTTAAAATCTAAATATTTCTAAGCTTATTAAAACCCTGATTTATGTAATTTTCTAAATGTTAAGCCAAACTACTAATTTTTCATAATTTATCTAATTTAGTTTTTTTGCTAAACATAAAATATTACCTGATATTATTACTTCCCAAAAAAAATAGTAAACCTCAAATTTCATTGATTTTCAAAACATCTCATATTTCATACTATACCTTAAATTTATATAATTTCTACATTTTCTTTAATTTTATATTAAACCCCCAATTTCCCTAATTTCATTATTTTGTTACTAAAACTTATATCATATAATTTATATAATTTCTTAAGTTTACACTAAACCTTATATTACCCTATTATTTTTAGTTTCCATAATTTATAATTAAACCCTAAATTTTTATTATTGTTTAGGTTTCTCTGAACCCTAACATTCCTTAAACTTCATAAATTTTCTAGTTTTGCTAAATGATAAATTTTCCCACTTTTTCTCTAGACCCTAATATTTGTATTTTCCTAAAAATATCAATCCTAAAATTTCCCTAATTTTTAAAATTTCTCATTTTTTCATTACAACCTAAATTTATCTATATTTTTAGTTTTTCTCTAAACCCCAATGTCTCATAATTTTCACATTTTTTTGTATTTTTCACTAAAACCTAGTTTTTGTATTTATAAACCATAATTTATCTACTTTTATGGTTAATCCTAAATTTTTTAAATCATAAATTTTGTTAGTTTTTCATTAAGAAATAATTCCCCTTATTTTCCTCATTTAAAAAAAAAATAACTATTGAATCTAAATGTACAAATTCTATAGTTATTTTAATTTCTCTCTCTATGGTTTACTAAGTATAAAGTAAGATTTTTTGTGTTTACATAGTCATACTAGTCCTTTGCATTTTTTTTTTAGAATGGTATAAATGGTTTTTTGTCCTTCCTTCGTCCATTATTTTAACTATTTAAGCTTTTATTTGTCAACCTCTTCTCCAATAATTATGTTCCCGGTC
>JARHVA010006653.1:782500-860176 GCA_037957365.1 Torreya grandis | reverse complement strand
CGATTCAAATGAATCTAGTTAGAGTTATGACACATAGGTTGAGTATTTTAAGAGATTGGCTGAATTTATTTTCTAGATCATTCTAACATTAAAATTGAGGTAGATCTCTACTTTATTAAAATGCCACATATATAAATAAATAAATTACAATGCCACATATATTATTTATCTCTATACCTCCACTCCCTCTATTAGAATATCTAGTAAATCATACCTCTTAAACACTTATTATGTTATGATCTCATATTTCTATCATACTGTGCATTTTATATTACAATATTGCTAATTGATACCCCTAGCTATACAATGGCCATATCTAAAAGATATGCATTTTCTTCAAGTAGTCATCATTGAGGTTATACAAGCATTGTACAATGTTTCACAATCCAAAAGTGTATAATATTTATCCTATCAATTTGTAATCATATTTGTTGATAAGTTTAAAGCTCTCAAGATAAATTTTAATTATATATTAATTTTTGTGAAATTTTTACTCATTTATGTTTTAGTGATTACCCAAATGACCTAAAAGAGTAGTCATTACCTAAATTAAAATTTTCCTCATGTATTATTGGTAATAGTCACAAGGAAATGGCACCCACTTTAGCACACAACCACTATAAATATTTGTTAGTAGATGGTCCAAGAATGGTGAATATAATTAACCACTTTGGAATTCTCACCCTCTATCCTCTTTTTTATTGGCATATATTTTGATGATTGTAGTCCCTAATAAATCACCCTTGTCTCACAATTATTACCAATGTAGAATTAACCCAATTACAACCCAATTATGTATTTTAATGTTAAGTTGAAGTATTTCATAAAAAAATTTAATTAAATATTATTTTTTATTAGATTTTAATCATGTATGTTTTATTCATTACCAAAATGACCTCCATGAAGTAGTCACTAGCCAAATGAAATTTTACTTATTTTTTTGGTAATAATCACAATACAAGGGGGCCTACTTTAGCATAGGGACTACAAAAAATTATTTTAGGGGGGAAGAATATTGATTGTAATTCACCAATTTGGGTTTCTCCCCCTATAACATTGTATGTCATTGGAAATTAATTTTGTAACTATAGTTCCAATAAATCACCCTTATCTCATAATTAATACCAATGTGGGATTAACCCAATTACAATCAAATCATATATTTTAATGTTAACTTTAAGGTCATCATGAGTCACTTTAATTAGATATTTTATTTTTGATTTTTTTTGTGTATATTTTTTTCACCACCCAAATGACCTCAATGAGTAGTCATTATCCAAATGAAAATTTTCCTCGTCTATTTTTTGTAATAATCACAAAGTAAGGGGACTCACTTATACACATATAAACTACAAGTATTTGTTAGTATGGGAAAGGAATCATCAATGCAATTCGCCAATTTTGGCTTCTCACCCCCCTAGCCTTAGTGGTGAGATGCTTAAAGTGGTGAATTACATTCAACATTCTTCAAATTTAATAATAAATGCTTGTAATGGTTGTGTACTGAAGTAGATTCCCTTTTCTTATGATTATTACTAAAAATACATTATTAAAAATGTTGACTGGGTAATGACAACTGATGGATGCCATTTTGGTGACAACTAAAACATAAAGGAGTAAAAATCCCACAAAAATTAATATCTAATTATAATTTCTTATTAAAGCCTTCAAACTTAACATTAAAATAAATAATCAGGTTATCCAACTTTGGTATTAATTTTGAGATAAAGGTAATTTATTAGGCACTATACTCACCAAAATATTTTCTAACGGAGAATGAGGCTAGAGGGCGAGAAGCCCAAAATTGTGAATTATATTCACCATTTCTCCCATACTAAAAAATGCTTGTAGTAGCTATCTGCTAAAGTGGGTCCCCTTGCCTTGTAATTATTACCAAAAATATATAATTAAAAATGTCATTTGGGTAGTGAATACTCACGAAAGCCATTTGGGTAGTGAAAAAAACATACGTGAGTAAAAAAAAACCCATAAAAATTAATATCTAATTAACTTTAATCATGAAATCCTTTAATTTAACATATATATATATATATATATATATATATATATATATATATATTTAATTGGGTTAATCCAAAATTAGTAATAATTATGAGACAAGGGTGATTTATTAGGCACTACACTCACTAAAATACTTTTTGAATGGAGAATGAGGTTAGAGGGGGAGAAGACCAAAGTGGTGAATTACATTTTGCGTTCCTCCCCTTAAAAAGAAATGCTTGTAGTGGTTGTGTGATAAAATAGATTATCTTGTCTTGTGATTATTACCAAAGATACATGAGAAAAATGTCATTTGGGTAATGACTAATCATGGAACTTATTTGGGCAATCACTAAAATATACATGAGTAAAAATATTTAAAAAATGAATAACTAATTAAAACTACCCATGAAATCATTTGAATTAACATTAAAGTACATGATTTGGCTGTAATAAGTTAATCCCATATTGGTACTATTTGTAAGATAATGGTGATTTATTACGTACTACACTCACTAAAATATTTTCCAATGGGGAAATAGGCTAGATAGAAAGAATACAAAAGTGATGAATTACATTCACCATTACTCCCCATGTAACAAAAGATTATAGTGGCTATGTTCTAAATTAGGTCACACTACCTTGTGATTATTACCAAAAAATAATGAGGAAAATTATCATTTGGGTAATGACTACTAATGGAGGTCATTAGGATAATGACTAAAAAATACATGAGAAAAAACACCAATAAAATTATTATCTAACAATAAATAATGTTTTGGTATGCATGAAGTATCTAGTGTTATATCTCTATGACCGTATTATTATTTTTGAAAATCCTATCAATAATTAACCAATTTTACAACATTGTTTATCTTTAAGACATTTTTCAAGAATCCTAGAAAGAAAAACTAAAAAATCCATATACATTATACCAATGACACCTCCAAAACTTCCTAATATTGTGCAACACGACCAAAAACTTATATGTATAGTGAAATAAAACAAAACATCCTTGATCAACTCACCTAATTTGATTTATAAAGACAATGTTTCACATTTTTTTAAAACTTGACATGTACCCTATGTTCCTCCTAAGGTTGAATATTTGCATTTGTTTTTCCAATGTATTTTGAGACACATTTCAATAGAGTAGAATCAATTTTTCCATGTGTAGGTTATTCCAAAGTGTAGTGTTCATTGTATAACTTCATCAATTCCTTGATGAATAGGCTAAACATCTAAAGTATTCAAATTCACCTTGTGTTATGTAGTATCCATATCTATTTTATTAAAATTTTAAATTACTAGTTACCATTTATAATCCATATCATTGATGTTGGCCACTCTTTATACTTATCTCTTTTTTCCTTCCCCTAATGGGTCAATACTAACATCATGTCTATAGGATGCATCAATGAGTTTCTTCTCCAAGTAAATCAAATCCCTCTTTGATTAGGTTGTTGTACATGTAGAAAGAAATACACTAACCTTGATGTACTTGATATCCTAGGGTATATCCAAGACAAAAAATGAATAAGATGATTTGATGGGGATTTTATTGGTTTGGTTGGTTAGGTCAATTAAGTTGAGGAACTTGAATTGGGAGAACTAGAAGGATTAGTTGGTTAGGTCAATCTATTGGCACATGGTTTTAAAAACTATATGGAAAAATATGTTCATGTCTATACCAAAATTATTCACATGCATCATATTTATCTTTTATTGATATGAATTTGGAGGTGATATCATTCCAAGAACCTTCGAAGTTGACAAAGACAAGGTCACAAAGCTCTTGGTCTATATAAGGTTATGGAAATTGGGTGAAGTTAGGTTGTAGTATTCTATGGATTTGGATTGCTATATTGGGTTGAGTTTTCCTAAAAAATTTCATCGACAAATTTAATGAAATGTGATGAGGATATAACCTAGGATAAAATAAAAATAAAAAAATATATAAAAGTTGTTGGCTTGGAAAACTAGAAGGCATACTTGTATTATTAGTTGGGATTCTATTGGTATGTTTTGGTTTTTAAGAGCATTTAGTTGAATAATGATAAGCTCAAGAAGGTAATTATAATAAAATATTTATAACTCAAGCTCAAATTATATGTAAATTTTAATTTTATCACCATTACAGGGGCTGGAACTTTGGAAAATGTTCCTACTCAATGGAAATGAGCTTGTTCTGGAAGCATCTTTCACAAGTGAGGCAAACATTTATTTGTAAGTTCTAAAAACATTTATTTTATTTTTTAGGGGTGTTTTGAATTTATTTTATTTTCAAAATGTATAATTTATGATTTTAGAGTTAAGTTTTATGTTTAGTAAGATTTGAATTTGTTCGTATTTGAGAAAGGTTTTAGTTATGCTTGTTTTTGTTTACAACAAGGATTTTTGAAATGAAAAGTAAACTACATTAATACTGAAAATTAAAATAATGAAATAAAAAAAGATGATTATTTTTTCTTAGGATATTTTCATGTAATGATAGTCAAAACTAAATTTAAATTAAACTATGCAACTGCTGATTTTTATTCCTTTTCATGAATTTAAGAGTGTAAAAATTAGTCTATGACTGTTAAAATGATTTTTTTGATACTTTGATATGAATAAAATGAAAATATAATATTCACTTTGATATCTAAATATAAAAATGGAAAACTAAATATATAACTCAGATTTTGTATACATGTAATGCAATTTGTGAATTTTAATATATAGTTTGTAGATGTAAAGCTAAATGCAAGTTTTTGGATTTTGATTGTTTTAAATCTTGTGTGAAAATGGTTTTGATATGAAAAATAAATTAATTTTGATTTATGATTACTATATATGAATTTAAATTAATTTTCTTATCATGGAAGGAAGTAAAACAAATCTAAATGCAAATTATCTTTTGGGGTTTTTTTATGATTTTGTATATAAGTTGCTTGTTTTTTTTTTTGTACATGGGATTTTATGTGCTATTTTGTTTTTTTCAGAACTAACTAAAATTATTTTTTATCTATCTACCCTTAATATAATATGAAAATTATTATTCTTTAAGATCTACAATGTGTGGATGCAACTTTGGAATTTTTAACTACTTTTCATCAAAGAGAGAATGAAGAAATGGATTATTTTTGGGGGAATTTTATGAATAACTCATTTTTTGATGAAAAATAATATAATAAAATAATAAATTTAATCTTATGATTAAAATAATTAACAAAATAACTAAGAATATAAATCTTCCAACCTGACCAAAATAGAGATTAGATGGAGAAGAAAAATTTAATGGAATTATTCGATCTTAAGGTAGATAGATTTGTGTATATTTCTCAATGAGTGATCCATGAACTCTCAAAAAATTGAAAATTACAAAGAGGGAAAAGGTACAATAAAAAAAACTAAAAAAAGAGGTAATTGAACAATAACTAGTTTCTCATTGTTATTGTATAGATTTTACCCTCACTTGTATAATCCATCTTGATTATGTG
Organism: Torreya grandis; assembly: GCA_037957365.1. Classification (NCBI taxonomy): domain Eukaryota; kingdom Viridiplantae; phylum Streptophyta; class Pinopsida; order Cupressales; family Taxaceae; genus Torreya; species Torreya grandis. Next base: position 854,693 of record JARHVA010006653.1, on the reverse strand, counting down.
GATATTAGGTCGTTTAGGCTGATTTATGAGGTCATTTAGTTGCAAACCCATGTTTGAATTATTTTTAAATGAGTTGGTGTGGATGCCTTATTATTCACCAACCAATGTTGATTTATTTATAGCACATGGGTTTACTATTAATTTGTCATCTGACCTATGTTAACATTACCAAATGGATGTGGATTTATGCCTCTCTTCAACCTATTTATAACCCTATCCTATTTTTTGTTTTGTGATGGAGATCCATCACTCTCATAGTGTAACATATGGAGTCTAATCCATTTTTAACTTGGCAAGCTAATAGAGCTTCTTTTATGTTATTATTTCAAAGAGCCTATTAATCCTAGAGGTTAGGTGTGTGTCAAGTAGTGATTATAAGATTTGATTTTTCCATTTTATTTATACATATATTAGTAATATTCTCATTGTTTAATTTCATTTACTAGCACTGATGTGGTGTTGTGCACATGCTTAACTCATGCATACCACAACCATGTGCATTCATTAATCTCATGATCCTGGCTACAACTCTAATATGGTATTAGAGTGCTAATATGTATTCATGATTGTCTAGTTTTTTTTGTTATTAGTTTTTATTGGAATCATTAATTTGTTTGTAAAATAATACTACATTTCTATCTTGCTACCTTCTCCATCGTTGATAATTCTTTTATGCTAAAAGATTCTCCTTGTTTTGCAATGGTGTGATTTGAAGAGTGAAGAGTCTCCAGTGGAGGATTATTACACTCAAGGATGTCTCATCTCTCAAGAGAATTTTTTTCTAATCTAAGGTGTTTTTTTGCTGATCCAAGGTTTTCAAAATAGAAAAAACACCCTTTTTATTCTAGGGTGTTGTTTTTAACGCCTAGAAACTTCATTATTTGTAATTTTGATACCATTCTTGATCCCTTCAACAAAAACATAGCCTTGGGTGCCATTATTTCTAACCAAATAACTCAGATTGAGTCTTTATTCAACAAAATATGGAATAAATTCATTTTGGATTTGGGCTTCCATTGGGGGACCCAAATTGTATCAAAACTCTTCCTTGTTAGATCTCTTCAATATTGCAGACCTATACATGAGAAATTAGATGCCATCTATATTAAATAGCCAAGTCAAACTTTGCTTCCTTTCTACCTAAATTTTTAAACATCAGTCATTATTTTAATAAAGATCTTGATTACCTTAATTAAGTGAACATTTTTCATTTAATTTAAACAAGTTGGCAAATAGAAGGATTGGTTAAGACTTAATGTTGTAACTGGGAAGTCATTGATATATAATGGAAATTTTAATTTTATTAGATGTATATATACATTTAAGTGAATTTATTTCAAAATAAGGTTTTATTTGTTTAAAATATGCTTGTACATTCTAAATGAACAATTTTTTTTTATTTCAGTGACAAATGAATATATAGTTTATTTATGAAATATATAACGGAAATTTTAATTTTATTAGATGTATATATACATTTAAGTGCATTTATTTCAAACTAAGGTTTTATTTTTTAAAAATATGCATGTACATTCTAAATAAACAATATTTTTTTTATTTGAGTAACAAATGAAAAGCTACAATAAACGATTTTCACTCGTAAATTTTATCATCCACCACTCAAGGGAGAGAGAGTGGGATAGTGGAAAGAGGAAGGAGATTTATTTTTTTGCAAAAGTTTAACTTATAAAACCTTATTTTGAAATAAATGTATTTAAATGTATATATACATCTAATAAAATTAAAATTTACATTATATATAGATAATAAATGAAATATATATACATATATATATATATATATATATTGAAATAAATGTATTTAAATGTATATCCATTATATATAGATAATAAATGAACTATATGTGTGTGTGTGTGTGTCTGGAATCGACTTAAAATTTGGAGTTCTCCATATTTAACCTGTAAGACAAAAAAAATTGGAAGAGAGAAAAGAAAACAAAATGGAAGAAGTAGACTTTTATCTTAGTCATAAAGAAATCTAGGGCAACACTTGGAACCCCTAAATTCTAGAGTTTAAAATCTTTCAATCCAATGGTTTATTTGATCCTCCACTTGTAAGTGGGAAAAGACTTCTCACTTTTAAATTTACTTTTAACTTATTCATATGTTATTAATGACTAGCTTATTAATTAACCTTTCTAATTGAATTTAATTAATTATTTCTCACTTACCTATAAATTTTTTATTTAAAATAATCAATTGAGAATGAAATTTATTTATTACCTTTAAAGGTGTTTTAAATAATATAATTAAACATTAAGTGGGTTGAGCTTATTAGAGATAGAGTCATTTATTTAAATTATTTGGAATGATATTTATTATTGTTTAACAAGATGTTTTAATTAACCGTGTTTAAGATGTTGAAATAATTATTTGGTTGTTTAGTGAAACCATAGTAGTTCAGCAAAACTTGGAGTTTACGAAAACTAAGATTTGAAAATGATTTTCTTAGTTTGTGGATTTCTCCAACAACTATTAAATATTTTTTTTACTACTTTATTAATGTTTATTTGAGGTCATTTTGGAGGCACTTTGTGAAAATAAAACCAAACCATGGTTTATCAACAGATTCAATTTAGAATCGACGTAGTTAATAAACCTAAGAATGATATTTTTTAGATTTTGAAATTGCAAGTAAATTATAATTGCTTTAAGTTATCATTGAAATAATAAAATACATTTTATTGTAATATTTTCTATTTTTTTTTTGGAGTGATTCCATAATGAGTTTATTTTATAAATTTTTCATAATTTTTTTAAGTAGTTAAAGTCACTATGGAATAGTAGATTAAATTATTGTCTTTCTCAAAATAAAAATATTTGTTTGCCTTAAATGTAATATTTATAGCTTAAATAATTGGTTTTTATAAAAATAAAAATTTATCCTCTTATATCAAACTTAAATTAGAGGTACTTTGTACCTAATTATTAGTGTGAAAATTAGTGGGATTTATCCCATTAGAAAGGTATTTGTTGCAACGATTATTTTTGTACCTTTTGGTATTTATAGTTTGAGTCATGGATACTCCACACTATTTGGTGTCCCTTTTATACTTGTTAACTTATTTTAAATTTTGAACACATATCCTAATGTTTGTGTCTAACCTTAGTTTCTAGTGGGTGGACCTAGGATAGGGCCCACTTGAAGTCCTTTTAGTTTGTAATCTTGGATCAAGTATAGGTTTCTGCATTCAAGTTGAGTTTTGTGTAATGTGCATACTTCCCATATGATGGGAGGTACTTATAACTCCTAGTAGTGTCTACTTGTGTTTAGGTCAACTAGTGGCTATAGGGTTACCTGCAAGGGGTAACGATGTTTTATCTAATCTTGTACATGATTGGTGGAGGCTGATTTTATTCACATCTAAACTAACACTCATTTAGGAATGGGTGAAATACATTCAAATCTAATTATACATGTGATTAAATCACCATAGATATGTAGGAGTCTTTGGAAGTGGTAACGATCTTAGCATACTAACCCTAAGAACACCCCTTTTATACATGTTTTATCAATTAACTAGAAATGTTATTATATAACATGCTTAGAAAATTAACCCTTAGGATACTCATTTAATGTGGGCAAATAAAAACTAACTTTAGTGTATTATAACACATGCTTAAAGTATTTAATTCTTAGTATTCTTTCTTCATCATGAATCATATTATATTCTTCCTTACACTTATGTGTATCAACATTTTTAATAGAATGATTTTCTTACTCGACCATCTATTATAAATAGTGACCCTTATTGTTTATTGAGATTTAAGCTTTTTCTCTCTCATATTAACCTTGAAAAACTTTTGAATTTTTTTTTTGAGATAGAGTTTATCTAAACAACGAATGTTGGAGATTGTAGAGTCATTGACCACTTTGGAATAAGAGAATATAAGTTTCTATTCACCCTTGATTCTTGTTGTGACGTCACAGGAAAGTGTTTCGGTAAGCATTTCACCTTGTGATGACATAAATAGTGATTGATGACCTTAAGTGGTGTTATTTATTAGAGTATATGACTAGATATTTAGAATCTTGCTTGAGTGATGCACTAATTCTTTTTTTGGCTTAGATTTCCAAATCTTGTTTAATGATAATTTCTTGTGAAGGAGGCCATCACAAGTGTAAGGAGAATTACATCAAACCCTAATTACATGGAGTGGATATGTAGGCTACCCAACTTATGTTGGGGGCATTTGGTCTAGGTTCTTAGGCTAGGGTAGGGGTGTTTTTCATCTTCCTTCATTTTTGGTTGATACATATTTGGTTAAATATATATGTCTACTTTTAATTATTTTAAATTTGATCCTTGTGTGGTTTTTGTCAATCATTTAACATTAAATTGGTTGGTTTATTTATCTTGAGTACCTTAAGAGTAGAGTCATATGGTGTTATCTAACTCCCCTTTGGTGACCCTTAAAGTGATAAATTTATGTTAATTAATTTTTGTTCAATCTCATTTCATTCTCCTTGGGTGTTGATTGGGTTATATGTGAATAAATATGTGATCCTTTAAATCAATAAATTATAATTTAACCTTTCTTAATAATGTGACTTGTCTCACTTCCTTAATCAAGAAATTACTTATTGATTTGATTTTTAACCTCATGCTTGTATTATAATCTTGATAGACCTCACGATGGCAAACAAAGGTATTAATTAAATTTTATAATAATTACATGTTTTATACTCCAATTGTACCTTTACAAAATTAAAATAGCTAAGCACTAAATAACCTTAGGGAATAAATAAATAAAACTAAAACAATAAGAAAAAAATTACATGGGTTATGGGAGAAAGAGTTTGGGCATTAGATTATTGACCCAGGTCAATACAATGATTAGGTCGAGTCTTTTAACTATGTTTGTGGTCACTTACTGAGTCATATTTCATGGGATCTATACCACCATATGTCCCTCTATAGTTTATAACACTATTAAAAGTCTTTTTAGAGATCTTACTAAGATCTGTATCACTTCTCTTCCTCTTCTTCCTATTGTCTCTTTTAAGACTATTATACTCTCACCTCCTACATCTATTTCTTGTTATGACACATTCATTATGGAAATTTATCTTCCTTTTATCAAGCCACCACTACAAAACAATATTATTCTAGATTTAGTTATCTTATTGTAAAGTCTACATTCATTCCTATACAAGATGTTCTCTTTAATAGCCATCATAGATTTGTACTTTGGAGGAGTCTACTATTTTCAGTGAGTACACCCATTGAGAGTATTAATTTCTCATATTTTCCTAAGAATTTTCTTTCTTCAATTGGTGAGTCATGATCCACACTTCACAAGGACATTGTTTCCATTAATGTTCCATGTCATTCTTATAACAAGTCTAAGTCATTGGTATTACCTCTATCTTCTACACACGTTCTTACCAAACCTATGCCACAAATATAATTTGGACCACATTTAGATATCTTCATACTATTGCTTTTATCTTCCATTATGGAATAGGTAGACTTTAAATAAACTCATCATGTTCTTCCTTTAGCAAAGGAAATAAACATTGTTTGACATGGATCGAGATTATACAATCTTTAGTTAGAGTATCTCATCATTGACCTTCATCATCTTACGATCTATACGTGGAAAATTGACTACTTCAGAATCATCTTCAAGAGGGTATTTCTAGTCCTACTCTTATTTGTCTCTCTTTTGTGGGGGAAGTTTTTTATCACTATTTTTTCTCCCTTTTTCTCCACTTTGTGAGATATTAGTTTGTACTTGGGTACCTGATCATTCCTAGTTTTTAGGACCCATTTATACTACCCACCTAAGTTGGGGGGGGGGGGGGGGGGGGGTGTTAGTGTATAGGAATTACCTCTTATTATATAATTCACCTTTCTTAGGTGGATATTAAGTCATTTAGAGTGATTTATGAGGTCATTTAATTACATACCCATATGTGTATATTATGGTCAAATGGGTTGGTATGGATGCCTTGTCATTCACCAACCAATCTTGACTTATTTTTATCACATGGATTTATTCTTCATTTGGAAACTAACCTATGTTCACATTACCAAATAGATGTGGATTTATGCCTTTCCAACACTCTTTGTAGCATTAGCAGGAATGTCATCATAGGCATCAAGACGGATTAGATTTTTAGTATTAAAGGTTTCAAAGGAATGTTGCCTAGCCATATTTTCTTCAATCTCTTCCTCACTCTCTTGGTCTTCTTTGATAGCAAAGTCTTCTTTATCTTCAAATGGAAGAATAGGCTGAGGGTGTTGAAATTTAAGAAGAATTTTAGGTTGAAGAGGTATATTAATAGGATTGAAAACTCTACTAGAAGATGACCTAATAAGTACCATAAAGTATGAGCATAAATATATGACAAAAAAATGTTATAAAACTATATTTTACCTTGAATGGAGTTGAAGAATATTAAGTATCACACCAAATATAGCTAATGTTATCAATACTAACATTCACCTTAACAAGTTATCTTTATGACAATGGTCCCACTAGGCATGTAATAACTTTTATCACCAAATATTTCACCTTATAGGAGGTTTTTCATGCCTACTCCAAGACTATGGCAACATTGGAATACTTCTAGGCTTATGGGTTGCCTATAGTAAAGGTAGACCTCTAGGTTTAAGGGCTAGCTCCCTAAATTAACCTGTAAGTGCTTATCATCTACACTAACTAATTACTTATGGGAAAAGAGATAGAATTATGAAAAAAATAAATATATTATAAGGGGGTGATACATCATTAATATTTACACAATATCATCATAATATTTCACTAAGAAACAATACCTACAACACTAGCTTCAAAGTCCTAAGATGTTATAACATTAGTATTTCAATATAGAGGTGATATGAACAAGAAAACTCAAGGTAAGTGGACTAGAGGTTATATTTTAGACTCTAAGGACACTTTCACACTTGAAGGGAGCCAAATACACTAGCTATACTCTATATGACCTATTAGAATGAGAACATCTTGCACCAAACATCAAAGGACAAAGAAAATATAAGGATTGTTGCTTATCACTAGACCTCACCATACATCACTTTTCACACTTATAAAATATTTTTTTTAACTCAAAACCAATAGGGATTCACCATACATGGTGTGGAATCAGTCTACAAACGCTAAAATAGATAGTACTTATAGAATGTGAGAAAGGAGAGAGAAGAATGAAGCTCAAGAGTCACAAGAATAGGTGTCAAGCTGAGATAATGACTTATGTATTTAGGATAATGTATTATGAAATATATCATTAAAATTATATTTTGAAAAATGTTGTTTAGAAGCATCAAACTCCCCAAACTTAACATAGAGGTATCTCAATTGGATTTTTAAAACTACCTTCATCATTGGATTCTTTTAAATGATCCATGAGAGACTAGGAGAATTTACCACATGTACACTATGATGATGGGGTTAATTAAAATATCCAACATGCATTGGATGTGCCTCTTATCATTGATATTATTTTGGATAAGTATTCTCACTTCCTACAGTCACTATCATCCTTCTTTCACTCATTCCTCACACTTGTCACCAATATTCTCATCATTTATTCAATCCAATACATAAAATGGGTGTTATGACAACTATAAATAGTCTTCCTATCCATAAATCCATTAGGAATACCTTAAAGTTCCTCCCAATTAGAGTTATCACCTTCTCACTTGGTGATCACTCTTTATTCACTATGTTAGTTTGGACTGCATAAAGTGAGGGTGTTTTCAAAGGTACTTGTGTGATTATTTAATGAAATAAATGAAAATTATGAGTTATATTATGTCTCACTCTATCCCCCAAAGTGATTCACATAAATTCTTTCTTTTACTTCCAAAACATCAAAAACTATCAAGTAAACTAGTTTTGTACCATGTATATACAAATAGGGTAGAAGCCAACTTGATGAGAAGGATCTTGGGGAAGTATTATACAATTAAAAATAATTTTCATACCCAAATTAACTCATATGGATGCATTTATATCCACATTTTCTTCATCAGGTCATTAGAAAGGATTTTGGAGAGTTTTAAGTAGTTCAGACCCTTAAGGATTATTCATAAAATTGTGACATCCAATCCTAAAAAAAATTCATTATAACCTTATTTAAGACCCTATTAAAAATATATTATATCGTTAGGCTCCCATGCTAAGCATATGTACTGTTATGATGTTTCAAACTTAGCCTCTTAAGCTATTCTTTGCATTTTGTGCACTCTGTGATAGGTTTGAGCAAACGAATGACCAATTTATGATCTCCCATATATATTAAAGGATTAAAACAAAATTATATATTAATATTAAATTCATAAATTATATTTTAATAATAATTTATTTATATTATTTGGATTGGACCCCCTTGAGAGCTTTAGGCCTAGTCTAGGCCCAATAGGCTTGACTAGTGTTTCATTGCTCATAACCACCTTTGAGTGGTTGGTCATGACTGTAACGTATTTTACATGTTGAAAACAACTTCATACACACTTATGAAACATTTAAATATCTCTAAAATCACTTTTTAACCTTCCTTATGATAAACCTGTAGGGTTTGGATCTCTAGGAGTGCCCTATGTCTGAGATAGAATAAATGACACTTCCCCTATTGTCTTAGTTATAACAAGTGTATAAGGGGACTAGGTAAGTTATGGAGATATTTTTAAATATTTTTCATGATTATATCATAGCAATAGCTCCTCAAATTCTTTAAAAACCCTTAAGGAAGACTATGTAGTATTCATGGTCTGCAGGGTTTATGTGCATGGTTGTAGGTTACATGTTAGGATATTCCATTCCATGTTTCCATGTCTTGAAAATATTAAGAGATGTTCATTATAATTTTTAATTTTTTTTCACACATTTCAACATCCAACATTATTTTCTAACTCTTCAAAGTATAATCATCTCAACTTGACTAAACTAGACTATAGTCAATTGTGTACTATGTTTCCACTCAAAAAAAGGGGATACATGTAGGTGGATATTTAATCTTAGGATTTTTGTATTAATTTGATACATTATTGAAGTAATTTATTCCATATTATAGTCATTTATATATGTTCAATTCATGCTTATGTTAGGCCAACATCTAAACCATCATGCTCTAGTACACTGTCATCCTATAGTTGACTATAGGTGAACACTTTGAGGGTCAAAAGGACACGTGTATATGGTTTTTAGACTATTGAAACTTATGCTTCAATCCCCTTAAATTTTTATTTGGCCAAATTTTCCATCTCTCTTTATGTGGGTCACTTACTTATAGGGTTTTCATCTATTTCCAATGCCAATAGAGTATGTTGTAGACTTTGACTATAGACATCTTATTTGAGTAACTTGGGGTCCTCCTATAGGTGGTGATCTACCTTAAAACTTGAATATAAACCCCTTTGAATTTTCCTTGGGCCACTATTTCCCTTATCTCTTAAATAATCACTTACCATATAGGTATACGCCTTCTTGCTTTCCAAGGGCTATAAGGTCATTTAGAGTTCAAAGCACTTAGAGAATGCTAGCAACCTATAGTGAAAGAATGTTTATAATGGAGGCATCCTTTAAATCACTTATTGGGGCCAAAAACTCATTATCTTTTAAAAATTATTACCTCTACATGAGGGATACGTTAAGGATTCATTTGGACCTATCTATACCTCATGCTATAATACTTTATGATGGCACCAAGAATGGACAAGGCCCTATTTTAGAAGAATTAAGGTAACATGTCCCTAAAATCTTTCTCCACTTATGAACATGAATCCTCAAGTCTACCTACCACTCTATGTCTTTACTACTAGTTATTATGGCACCTTCAACATTTACAGACTTTAAGGATGACTCAAATAAGTTTCAACATTTGTATTTCAACTACTCAGACCTTTATGGAGACCTATGGGTGCATATGCAGGTGTGACCTAGGACATTAGGGGTAGAATCATGGATAATATGCCTATTGGATTACCTTATGATCAATATTATACCTTTTAAAATTCTTTAAATTGATCTTCTCATCCTTGAAATACTTCAAACAAGTAAAATGCCTTAGTTCAAAATGCTTAGGCTCATGTGGGACATCTGTAGGTGTCCATTAATTGTGCAAGATTGTGTATAAAGTTTGAACTAGTTATCACAGTCTATTACATATCATTTGAATATATTGGATTTATTTCTCATTATTTAAGAGTGTGTTTAACACATCTTGAAACTCCTCATTAAATCTTCATGAATTTTCTCAAAGCTTTCATACAATTCATTCACATGAACATATGTAGAGAGTTGACTGTGTTAACATGTTCTTTGATTGTGACCTTCATGTGAAACCTTTTATACTAAGATTTAAAAGGAAGGTGCTTTCCATGACATCTTATAGGTGTAAACATCATATCCACTTTTTCTTTAAACTAGCAATGGATTTACTACTTAGCAAACTAAGATGTTTTGCTCCTTAACTCAACTCCACACATGAAATAAAATATCGAAACCATGAGAGAAATATGTCCACATCTTATAGAATAAATCTCATCTATTAGTTTTTATGAACCATCTTAGACAAGGAGAAAACCTACAAGGTATAGGGATAAGCATGTAAAAATAGGTAGTTAACTTCTAAATAATGGTTAATAAAGCGTGAGAAACCAATCTTACAAATTATACCATGAATATGAATTAGATAAAGTTTACTATCTACCACTAAGTGTATTTGACTTGACTCATCTTCTGATATTCATACTAGACCAAAACCTATTGGTCATTTCTGCTTACCTAATAGAGTGATAGAGAAATGAAATGATTTTACATTATTTTTGGGACTTTTGAAGCTGATCAAATATTAGGATGAGTTTATGGAAATTAAAAAGTCACTTTAGGAGCCTTTCACACATGTGACACTTCTATAGAAGCTGTACAACCAACTAAAACTACCCAAACTACCACATTTCTTCTTGTTCTAGTGTTACTCCTAAAATTTCTAGTTAGAAGATAATATGTCTAATAAGGGATTGACATTAAGGATATTTAGGAACAAATGGAACATTTTTATACCAAGGTAAACTATACAATTCTCATAAATGACTTAAAATATGATCCCTAACATGACATAGGCTTAAAGGTGAATATGACTAAGGTAGTGACACATAAATGACATTGATATTACTAATATACACCATATAAGACAGAAATAATCCCCTATATAAGTATTTAACTATAGGGTTTCACCTATTTTGATTAGTGGTCAAAATAGTCAATAGTTACCAACTCACAGAGGAGGTCATTAAGACAATCTTTATTAAAGGCCTAGATGATGATGAATGTGATGCTTTGAAACTAATGGGAAATGGTGACATTTATAGGTTAACCTTTCATCAAATTTCAACATTATGTACTAACTATTCCAAGCCAAAACTTAGTATAACAAAATTGTGATTAGGAAAATCACCTAAAGTTAGCCAATTAATGGAATAATTTACTAATTTCAAAATAGATAGTTTAGTATAATTAAAAACCACATTAGATGGTCTCAAATAAAATCCTAATGCCACCAATGTTGAATAATTATCAATATATTATCATAGATGTAGGCTTAAACATGCAGTAAAAGACTATCCTTTAGATAAAATAGAAGTATGTCATAGTTTTGACCTAGACCATGACACCAAGAACTACAATCATCTTTCTACCATAAAAAACTAGGTAAAACAAGCAGTACATATAGTTGAGGAAGTGAAATTTATCCAAAGACAAAGAAACTAATAATCCTAACCTCAAAATCAATTTGGTCCAGGATTTTCCCCCAATTCATGGATAACACCATGGGCTAGACAAGTCACACAACAAATGTGGGGACCATCACCATAACCAAAACCATGGGGTACTCATGAATGGATTCCATATATGTGGGGGATGCCTCAAAATTCTTAACAACCTTAGGCATAATAGCAAAACCAACAACCACATTGATATAATAGTCACTTCTTCCATCGCCAAATTAATAATGATTTCATAATCAAACATAGATAAGATTTCCTCTAAAGTATGATTTGATTCCTTCACAACCTCATCTACCACTAATTAATTAGTAAGTTAACCAACCATAGTTACCTACCCAAATAATGATAAATCCTAAGAACAGGCAAAATACTCCCATTTATGAAGCTGATCAAAAAAGTAGTATTGCAATTGGTTTAACTAAGTGTAATAATGTTAATCTTAGGTTAGGAAAGGTATTAGGAGATTCACCCATTACCATAACTAAAATTCCCAATGATGAAAACATTCCTTAGTTATCTATAGTCAATAACTAAATGAAGATAGGGTAAAATCCATCACAACTCAAATCACACCAACCACAATTCAAGATCCCTTTGTTGTTCTATTTTCTAAGTGACTTAAGAAAAACCTAGGGAAGGTTCTAAATTCATGTAAGGATTAAGAGATATGAAGATATAAATTCTGTTTTTAAGAGATATTAAGGATAGTCCTAAATTAAATCAAATAATTAAAGGATTGTGCATCAAAGCACTAGGTAAAAAGAAATAATATCCTAAAATAATTCAAGTAACTAGAAAAATTATTGATTTACTAGTAGGAAACATACTTGTTCCCAAATACGGAGACCCTAGTAGTCCATGATGACTATGACAATTGGTAGCAAGCTCATACCAAACGTCCTTGTATATCTAGGTGCTTTCATCAACATAATGACTATCAAAATAGTAGAATCTTTATCCCTCATAGGGTTTTAGTCTATCACTAAAATTTTAAAAATGGTAGATCAATCCACTATTTTACCTGAAAGAACTAGAGAAAATGTTCCATTCCCCATATAATCTTTGGAATACCCTATAGATTTCATGATCCTTCAACCTAAACCCAAGAAGATAGGGTATCTAATTATTCTTAAAAGACCTTTGTTAGCTATAGTCGTAGCATGAATTGACTATAGATATGGTAATATGACCATTTTTAATAGAATACATGTCAAAAAATATCCCTTTATCCACCTGTTAGACCTTAATGGATCTTTCTAAACATATATGGGTGGATTAACCTGAACAAAATCAAATTAGTGTGTCTTCCTTAGCCATGGTTACAATAAAATAACATGTCCAAGAATTTGAGGAATAGATAATAAAATATTTGGACCAAGAAAACCTATCTCTTAAGTCTGACAGCCTAGCTCTAAAGTCTAATAGCCTCACTCTAAAGTCTGAAAGCTCTACTCCAAAGACTGATAGATTCAATCCAAAGACTGATAACTTAGTTCCAAAACCTGAAAGCTTAGCTATGAAGAATAACAGCTAATCTCCAAATATGAATAATTATGAACTGTAAGAGTTTATATTCACTACTGAGAACCAAGACAATGTCATAAGTCCCCCAAACATATTATTTAGTCTACAAGATATCTAGCAAGCCATAGTTGATTGGGTTCAAGAGGGGCATAATTCATTTTAAAATATTTTTCAATGTCTACTAACCAATCTGATCTCCAAAAGTGAAACCTTTTACAAGGATGTGGCTAGATTTTACATGCTACTACCACATCCATGTCCATTTGGTGTTTTTATGAGTAAATACAAGTAGGTAAATTCCATCATTTTAGGTACTAAACAAATTGCAATCCATCCTGGTAAAATGTTGAATATCAATAGTTGGTTAACTGACAAACAAGAAAGTAAAGTGTTTGATGTATTGGTACAACACACAAAATCCTTCACTTGGGATGACATTGATATGAAAGGAATACATCCTAGTGTTTGTACCCATCACATTTACATTGAATTTGTTAAACTAGTTAGACAACCACAACAGTGAATTAACCTAGGCTTGAAATAAATTGTAAAGATATAGATAGAAAAAATATTAGAAGTTGGTTTCATTTACCCCATATCCAATAGTCAATTGGTTTCCTCTCTAGTCATTATACCTAAGAATAATTTAAACTAGATATTTTATGTAGATTACAAAGAATTGAATAAAGTCATTATGAGAGATTACTTTCCTTTGCCTTTTATTGATCAAGTTTTGGATAACTTGGCAGGAATGTAGTACTTTTATTTCTTAGATGGGTTCGACAGATATAATAAAATAATAATACCCCTTTAAGATCAAGATAAAACTATATTTACCTACCCTTGGGGAATATTTGCTTAAATAGTCCATATTTTTGGATTGGGTAATGCAAGTTCTACCTTCAAAGAGTAGTGTTAGCCATATTTTTTGATCTTACAAATGATTATGTGGAATTATACACAGATGAATTTACTATCCATAAAAACACATTTGATAAATCCTCGAGCAATTTAGATAAGGTGATCATCAGATGTGAAGAGCACCAAGTATCCTTGAGTCATAATAAGTTTGTAGTAATAGATAATGAAGGGATAGTCTTAAGACATCATATCTCTTCTCGAGGAATAAAAGTCAATCCCAATAAGGTTTAGGTAATTTTTAGTCTCCCTATTCCTCAAACATAAATAGATGTCAAAATTTTTATCTATCATGCAAGATATTACAAAAGATTTATTAAAAACATAATAAAAATGGTTGTACCTATGTTTTTCTTGTTAACAAAAGATAGTGAATTTGTATAGAATGATAAGTGTCAAGAATTTTTTGAAACATTAAAAAATGAACTTATGAATTATCTAATTTTTAAATGAACTAATTGGGAACATCTTTTTCATATTTATACTAATGCTTCTAATAATATACTAAGGGTATTTCTAAGACAAAGAGATGAGGAAGAAAAAATGAATGCCATTTATTATATCAATTACAATCTTAATCTCACAAAGGAAAACTATACTACCATAGAAAAATAATTTCTTGTTTTTGTTTATGCCATAAAAAAATAGACATTACAGTATTGGTTATTAGGTATTTATTTATATAGATCATTCAACTATTATGTACTTAATGAATAAGTTGGTAATAGGTGGTAGAATTATTAGATGGCTATTGTTGTTGAAAGAATTTAACATTACCATTATAGATAAATCTAGAAAGTATAATGTTATTTCTGATTTTTTTTTCTAGATTGATCACTATAGGTGAAGATGAACTTGAGGAGGATTCATTTACAAACAAAAAGTTAATTTTTATATCTATATACTCCCCATGGTTTATAGATATGGACAATTTCTTGGCAATGAGGAATTTTACTGATTCCTTTATTTATAAAGAAATAACATATTTGAGTAGAACCATTTCTCATTTCAAATGGTTTAAAAGTATGTTAATTAAAATTGGACCTGAACATGTACTTCGTAGGTGTGTCAGATAAGATGAATTATTTGACATCATAAGAGAATGCCATAATGAACTAGGAGGAGGACATTTTTTTTAGAAAAAAGTACCATTCACAAGATTCTTGGTGCAGGTTAATATTGACCATCTCTTTATAAGACTGTAAAAAAATTTGTATGGTAATGTGATCCTTGCCAAAGGATGGGTAAGCCTACTGTATCCTCAAAAATGACTATCCATCCTCAAATAGTTTTAGAACCATTTAAGAAATGGGTTTTGGATTTTGTTGGACCAATCAACCCACCATATAAAATAAAAGTGTATTTATTAGTATGTACTGATTATGTTATTAAGTGGGCTGAAGTGCAGGCACTCACCTTTGCTTGGGATGAAATGGTTGTTGATTTACTATATCATAAGATAATGTTGAGATTTGGAGCTCCTAGATCTATTATTTATGATCAAGGGACTCAATTCATGTCTAACATGATCAAGGCTTTTACATAATTTTACCAAATTAATATCTGTAAATCCTCACCATATCAATCCCAAGCTAATGGGAAAATGAAGGTCACCATCCGAGAGCTTGAAAACATTCTGACCAAAATAGTGAATAGTAGTAGGAAAGATTGGGTAGATAGAGTACCTAAAGTAAGTTGGGCATATAACACAACATGGAAGACTACTACATGATATCTATATGAACTTGTGTTTGGAAATAATCATTTATTTTTAATAGAGTTTGAACTATAGACACTGAAGACAACAACTGATATGAGAGTTAATCTTGATGAAACACAAAAGGAAAGAATCATGAAATTAAATGGGATAAATAAATTAAGAATGGATGAAATCAATCAAACCATCATGATCTATAAGTAATGAAAATAGTGGCATGATGTTCATATCATATAAAAATAGTTTGAAGAAGGTGATTGGGCACTTCTATTTGATTTTAAATTCCAATATTTTAAAGGTAAGCTCATGACAAGATGGTTAGGGCCATACCCGATCAAAACTATCAATAGTAGTGGCTCTATCCAAATTAAACTAATTGATGGTAACCAAAGGACATTTTTGATCAATGGTCATATAATTAAAGTGCATAGGAGAACTCTCATTAAGGAATACTTCATTAAACATAATCAAGACCAATTTAACCTTATGGAAGAACTTGGTTCTTCCACTAAGGTTGAATGATATTTTTAGTAGACATTCAATAAGGGGGAGTGCTAAAAACCAATAAATGGAAGTTATCCTCCCTTAAAAAATTAAAAATTAAAAAAATTAAAAAAGTATAATAAAAAAATCCCCACTGAAAAGTGAAAACTAGAAATGACACTTTTCAGATGAAACTTCTAAAATAAACATGAATTGTTATCTTATCAGCTAAATTATCTTCTTAAAATTATTTATCCTTGTAGGACACATGGAGAATTTAGGAGATAATCATGGATCCTTATAACATAATTATAGTTTTACTTCCTTCCCAATAATTTAGACATTTTCTATTTTATGTTTTACATGTATGACTATTAAGTGAACAACACTTCTAAATATGGATAAGTTTCATTAATGCCACTTGGATGTGATTGAAGATGGTACTATTTATTAATTTTAAGACTTGATGTGGGTTTATCCAAAGACCTTTAAAATGATAAGTATTAATGCAAAAATAATTGAAAATATCATTTAAATTATTTCCAAGTATGATATCTCATTCCACATAATTAATGTTGACCCTAAAAGTAATCCTTCATTAAAATTTTATTTTTTCCAAAATTCTTGGCCATTATCTCTTCTATAATTTCATGTTAATAACACCCTTTGTATCCCTTTATTACTATTCATTGTTACATCATGTCCCAACTTCCTTACCCTACTCAGTACTCTATGTGATTTTGAACTCAATTTTGCATTGTGCAAGAAAGTTTTTGATAATATTGTGGACAACTACAAAGATGGGGGGTAAAAGAAAAAGTGAACTGGAGTCAGTAAAACTTATTTTATAGGATGAATTTGTTAAGTTTATTTTTTAAATAATAGTATGGCTCAATTTCTTGAAGAAATTCTAGGTTTTTCAAGAGAAAATTGTTCTAAAGTTTTTATAAAAAAAGATAATGATCATTATGTAGTTCAAGGTGAACATATTCATGTTGATTCCTCTATTATTAGTGAACTTTTAGGGATTCCTGAAGAAGGCATGGTTTTTACTAAAAAATTAAGTTTTGTTTGTCTAATTCAAATGTTCATTGATGGTAATGAACTCCATCCTAAGTTGGCCAAGACTCTATAAGATATTGTCAGTTGTATCACTTAGGATAGTCTTCCACCTTCATAGCATAATGTAGCATATTGGGTCATGAAATACCCCACTTGTGATGGATAGTTCACTATGGTCAGTGGCAAAACTATGTGACTTCTCATTCATATAAATAAAGGGGCTACCAAACTTAAATTCTAAATAAACTTACCTTCTTATCTTCACCATGCTATCCATCATGTAGTTCAGAAACTAAAAAGGGGCACTAGGTTAATTAAATATCATGGTTTAATTCATCTCATTTGTCAACACAATTTCTTGAAGAAACTAAAGGGTGATAAAGCTTGGTCTTCATTTCTTTTAAATTCACTCAAAATTCCTAGTAAGAATCCACAACATCATGTTTATCCTCTCATGATAGCAAGAACAGAGGAAGGTCCATCTTTGATGCCTATAAATCTAAATATGTTGCAAAGGAGGTCAAAAAATAAAATGATGGTTTTTTCAAAAAAAACCTACCCATTTTTCAAACCCTATCAAAGTTTTCAATTGATTCTCCAAGATGAAGAAGAAGTTGAGGTACAAGTGACTAAAATTTTGTGTAGTTTAAGCTTTACTTTTCTCATAAAAGTTATAGATGTTGAGTAGATAGTTGAAGAAACACAAACCCCTACACAAGAGATTGCACCTGAATAAGAAATACCCTTATCTTCCGTAGTTGACAAGGGTAAATATCCACTCATGGAAGAATCTTCATTTTCTCCTCAGCATGTTCATAAGGATAAAGATTTACAACATGCTATGACCCTTTCATGACATGAAGAAACTATTTAACAACAACAAGTAGAGATGAATTTTCTTAGATTGACCTTGCAAGTTAAGGACCAAACCATTTCTAGTTTATAAAAGTGATATAAATATTGTTTTACCCAAGTTTTATTATAGGAAGTGATTATAATAGTAATTAATGTTAAACAAACTAGAATTCATAATCAATTATTCTCATAATCTCATAAACTTAGCACTTTACAAAATTACCTTAAAATTAGGGATGCTCAAATTGATAATATACAACACTCTATTGATAGTAAGGATCCACTACTTGGTTAATGAAACACTCATATACAAGAGTTGATAACTCAGAATGTTGAGTTATAAGCTACCATATAGGCTATGTAGAAGGAAATGAGTGAGATAGTTATACATAATGAAGAAACCAAAAGATCCATTTATTATTTCCCTCTACACCTTCATAAGATTATTTTAATTTGGAAGAAAGTTCAAAATAATATTCATAATTTAGAAGTAGAGAATGCTAAAATCACAATAGAGTCTCAGCAATAATTGGAATAGGTTCACACTTCTATTTAAACTATTGATGAAATTTCTCAAAAATTATTATCTTGCAAAAAACTTCTTTTATGTATGTTTTATTTCTTCATGAATAGTTTTATAAGTGGAAAATGCGATTGATTTCCCTTGATTTCCCCCATGTCATTGAACATGAACACATGTTCATGGATATATTTCTTAAAATCACTATAGAAATACAAGATCAAATTTATGAGTTTTATCTTTGTAACATGTTTTTGATTAAGGCAGTAAACCAGGGGCCGAACCCTATACAGTCAAAAAAGACAAGAAGGCAAACAAACAAAAAATGCCTTCAGAGAGCCGATGGCATAGCTGAGAACAACAGACAAAAATGAAACACAAGCCATGGGAAGACCAAAGTTAGAGAGGTCTCCCCTTACATAACTATTGATTTGATAAGATCATTGAGTTTTTCATTCTCTACGTTGTCAGCATACCCAGTATTACCCACCACTTCCAGCATAGACATGTTTAGCAGAATTGTATTATGAAGCCCTTTGGTGAAGAACTTCTCTAGCTTTTAAATGTGGTCCTTTAGGGCCCCAATTTTAGTTTTCCAATCAGTCTCAGTCTCAATACCCTCATCAGCTTCCTCGACATACATTTTCCCCTTATTGTCAACAGTTCCCATAGTGTCAGCACCCTGCTCCTCAGTAACCTCAAAATCCCTAGTAGCCTGCTTCCCTCTAGTGTCCTCTAAAAACTCTTGGATTTCTAGCTCCTCAAACTCTTCCTCTTGGGTTGCTTCTTTTGAAGCACTTTCTAAATAATCAATCAGTCTGGCCTTTGGGCCTGGTTTACCAACAATTCACCTTGACCTTCACACTCTAGAGGGGAATCCTTCCTTATTAATTTTGGAAGGCTTGTGAGATTTGCCACCTTGGCCCCCTATGGCCCTACCCAAATTTATATGGGTCCCTTCTGTAGTCTCTTTAATATTTTCTTCCTCTTCATCAACCTTTCTCTTCTTGCGCTTCTTACTCACAAAGGAGTTGGGGGTATCAACAAGGGTCTTTTTAGGGTCATCAATACACCTCATTCCTGACAAGTCATCTCCTTTTGAATGATCTCCCTAATGTTTAAGGGAATATGAACAATTTGTCACCACACACTCCAACCTAAAAATTTCTACCCAAGGTTGGCACAAGCATCAACGACCCTGTTGCCTCCTCTGTAGGTATGGGAAATCTCAACTTTGGAAAACTTTTGTAAAATAAATTGGATATCAGTAATGATGTCTTTTAGCTTGATTCCCACATTTGAAGCTTTATTAATGCCATCTATGACCATCTTAGAGTCTCTTTGTATATTCAAGTTCCTTATTCCTAGGGATATAGCTAACTTTAATCCCCATAGTAAAGCCATTACTTCAGCATAGTTGTTGCTCTGGCATCCAATTCCACTGGCATAGATAGTAGACATCCATCCTTTGTCATTCCTTATAATTCCTCCTCCACTAGATTTACCATCCAATTTGGATGCCCCATCAAAGTTGAGTTTCATCCAGTTAGGTTTAGGGGGGATCCATTTAGTATTAAGTCTATTATACCCAGGGATCTAGTTTAAAACCTTCCATTTGGCTACAATTTGGCTTTAAATTTGAGATAGGGGTTTCTCTACAACATGAATATGAGCTATTGTAACACTTTCCATAATGGTCTTATCAAAGGAGTTAAACACTTGAGAAGCATTTATAGCAGTGTCCTTGAAAATTCTGTGATTGTGCTTTTTCCATAAAGTCCAACTCAAACATGGTAGAGCTTGCTTCCATAATTCCATAAGCTAGGGATGTGTGAAGTTTGGGTTCCAGCTAAGAATTACTTCTTTAAGGTTATAATTATAGACCCATTCAATAGCAAAGTTGTTAAGTATTGTGCCCCGTAATTCCCAGGCAAACTCACAATGGATAAATAGGTGTGAAACTAATTCTTCTTTTGAACCACATAGGAAACATCTGTTAACCAAAGTAAACCCTCTCTTTTGAAGGTTATCCTAAGTAAGGATTTTGTTATGAGTAGCAACCCACCAAAACATGTTAATTTTTGGAATAATTTTATGATTCCAAACCTTTTTCCATACATCTTTATTCTGAGCTTTAGGAATGAGCAAATGGTAAGCAGATTTGATAGAGAACGATCCATTCTTATCTGGCCACTAGTATTGTTCATCCTCTTGGGGAAAGAGAGGGATTTTGATCTCCTGAATGCACTGCTGGATCTCCCAAACTCTTGATAAAAGCTCAAGCTAGTGCACACACCAATCCAAAAGATTTTTATAGCTCCTCATCCCATTGTTATTTTCCATATAATCACTGACCCTATCTCCAAAAAATTGGGTAGTCAAGTCAGCAATCTCTCCATGGTTTCCCTGTGTGATGAGAGCCTTGTCCTTTAACTAGATATCATCCCAAAATTTAATATGCTGGCCATTTCCAAGTTTCCATCTAATTCCCTATTTGAGAAGGCTTCTAATTTTTAGCATTTTATTCCATATCACAGATCCCTGGGGTAATCCTGTCTATTGAAGAAAGTTGGAATCATCAATGTTATGCATATATTTGGCATACATTATTTCCCCCTAATCATTGTTTTTATGGATCAGGTTCCAACTAACTTTTGAGAGAAGGGCTTTGTTCATGTTCCTGATGGACCTAATATTAATTCCACCATGAGATTTTGGAAGACACACTTTTTCCCATCTGACTAAAGACAATCTCTATTTGTCTTCCACTCCCATCCATAAAAATTTCCTTTGGATCTATTCTAGTTTCTCAACAAAATATGCAATAATGTTAAAAAGAGACAGGAAGTATGTAGGAATACCTTGCAGCGAAGCTTGAAGAAGTTGCAGTTTACCAACACTACTGAGTAGTTTCCCCTTCCAACTAAGAAATTTCCTTTGTGTTCTTTCCACAATTCCATTCCAAAATCTAGGAGATACTTCTTTGACCAAGAGTGGGGGACCCAGGTAGGTAGCTGGTAGGCTAGCTTCAACACATTCTAATATATCAATGATTTTATGTCTAAGTTCACTAGGAGTGTTGAAGAAATACACATTACTTTTCTAGAAATTTATCTTTTATCCTAACTCTGGCATAATTATTTAAGATATTATTCCATCTTCTAGCTTTAATCACTGATGAGATGCCAAAGATGATGTTATCATCCACAAACTACTGTACCACCATAGGATGAAGGGAGGAGGTAGGTTTGATGCCCACTAGTTTTTTTGAGGCTATATCTGCTTGTATGTATCTTCCCAGTGCCTCAGCCATAATGATGAATAAGTACGGGGAGAGACGGTCTCCTTGATGAATGCCTCTTGAGGATGAGAAAAACCCTCTAGGAACACCATTAACCAACACTGAGAATTTTTTAGAAGAGACCGCATTCCATAACAAGCGAGACATTTTATCATTAAACCCAAATTTTTTGATCACTTGGAATAGAAAAGTCCATGAGACTCTATCATAAGCTTTAGAAATATCAAGCTTGGGATCCATCCCATGGATTCTACTCTTATCCATGGAGTGAATAGTCTCATGTGTGGTGATCACAACATCAAGAATTTGCCTGCCTGGGATGAAACCTTTTTGAGCAGGAGAAATAATTTTGTCTATCAAAGGTTGAATCCTCATGACCAAGATTTTAGTACATAACTTATACACAGTGTTACATAGACTAATGGGCCTGAAATTAGTGAGGTGTGAAGGTTGTGATTTTTTAGGAATAAGTACTATGAAGGTATTATTAGCTTGTTTCAAAAGTTTACCTGATTTGAAAAAATCATGCACAGTAGCCGTGAGGTTCACTCCTACTATCTCCCAATATTCCTGAAAGAATATAGGAGGAAAGCCATCAGGACTTAGGGCTTTAAAAGCACCCATGGAGAATAAAAAAACATGGACTTCTTCCTTAGATATAGGCTTTAAAAACTCCAAATTATCTTCTTCCATTATCAAATAGGGGATTTTATCAATAAATTGATTCATAGGTCTATCGATTCTATCATTATTATTTTCTTCCGTAAGCAAATTCTGAAAGAAAGCCCTGGCTTGTTCCCCTATTTCATTATCCTCGATAATAATGTCACCATTATCTAGGATAAAATTAGTTATTAAGTTGGCTTTCCTATGTTTCATATCTGAGAGATGAAAAAAGACAGTGTTCCTATCCCCCTCTTTAAGCCACTAAACATGGGGTTTCTATTTATAGAAAACCTCTTCTCTTTCCATAAGATTATTCCATTCTAAAGATAGGATATTAACTTCTTCTAAAGTGTCATTAGAGTCATCCCCTTGATCTATTAGTTGGTGTATATCATTGAGTTTTCCCACTATATTTTTTTCTGCTGGAAGACCTGCCCAAAGCTATATCTATTCCATCCATGAAATTCTTATTTAATGTGTTGGAGTTTATTGACTATTCTAAACATAAGAGTACCTTGAATAGGAATTTTCCACCATTGGGCCACCATTTGTCTAAAGTCTTTGTGTTTGATCCACATAGCTTCAAAACGGAATGGGGAAGGTCTGAAATGTCCCTGTTCTCTCTAACTGAGGAAGATTGGGCAGTGGTCAAACATGGTTCTAGGGAAAGTCTGTGCCTACATATTATGATAATCCTTTTAGTTTATTTATATAAGAAATCTATTCAATTTAACCTGAATCATTTGATCTCCTCTTCTTCTATTGGTCTAGGTAAAATTTTAGTTTTGCAGCTCTATGTCCAATAATCCCTAATCATTGATGAATTTAGCAAAGTTGAACATGCTATCCAAGTAATCCATAATTCCACCCTATTTTTTAGAAGGGTATAGAGGAGTGTTATAATATATGACTAACATCCATCTAATGTTTTGGGGATTATTCCTAAAACTACTCAAGTCTATCCATAATTTCTATCTCAAAGCTCTATTACTTCGTCCATAGACATTGATCAATGACCAGTTCAAAGATTTCATAGAAAAATTGGTAATCAAGAAGTGATTATTATAAGCCATAAGATACCCCTAGATGTTATCACTATTCCACATAGCGACAATCCCCCCTGAAGCCCCTTTAGCAAGGCTAATGCAAAAAGCCGCCTTAGGCCATACATAGGCAGCAATTTTTGAAAAATTCTCCTCAGTCATCTTGACTTCTTGGAGTAATAAAATATCTAATTTATTATCTAAAATGCAATTTTTAATCTCAAATTGCTTTGAGGGACTATTAAATCCCCTCAGGTTCCAAGATAATATTCTCATTTAGAGGGTTTAGGGGATTGGGTCTACAGTGTATTCTGTTTACCACTGGCAATCTCCCTAGCAATCTCTTTGTCTTGTTTCTCTTAGGGTTAGCCTCCCTTATTTGGGCTTAGTGCTAATATCTACATATTTTTTACCTTTTCAATTCTTTTTCTTTGGGGTAACCCATTCCTCTTATTTATTACTACCACTTTGTCCTGTTACACCTATTGCTAAGTATTATCCTACTTGGTCTCTGACTTCTAGAGCATGGAAAATGTCTGTATTTAGTATTGGGTCTGCTTCTCCTTTAGTGGGACTTTTTGGAGTTACTTCTTCCTATCCAATTATTGGAACTTTGTCTTCTTCATTGACTTCTTCTATCAAAAGGCTACCTCTTTCTCCTTCCTTAGACATATTAGTCTATTTTTCTAGAGGGTTGGTTGTTTTAAATATAGCCTTCTGACTATCAGCTGATACTATATTTTCCTTTGGGACAGCTTTTCCCTCACTACTAGTGATATCCTCCTTTCCCATCTCCTCCTCTCCCTTTTTTGTGTTGTCAAGATTTTCCATATTACTCTCCATTTCTTGCTTGCTATTCTTTCTGTAATTGAGATGCTGATCCTCCCCTTTAATCTAGGAATCATCTTTCCTCCCCTTTTGCTTTGTTGTGCATTATGTTGTTAAATGACCCTTTCTCTTACATATTTGATAGAAAGTGGTAGCATTTTCATAAGTGATTGGCTGAGTCTAGGTCCCATATTTAGAGTTTAGCTATATGGTCATAGGGAGAGTCCTATTTATTTCAAAATTGACACAAAGTCTAGCATAGACACATCTGAACTTTGTTCTGGTTGTATGATCTGTAGTGACATATTTGCCAATAGAATTTTCGATAGCCGTGAAATTTTTTTCATCCCAAAATTGTAAAGGGAACCCTGGTAGTCTTACCCAAGCAAGAGTAGACTTATTAAGGTCTGAGTTAGGATCAAATCCTAGTTTCCATGAGCATAGGGCAAGAGAATGTGGGCCATATAGCCATGGTCCTCTAGCAAGAGTAGTGATCATGTCCTCCCTATTCATAAAACTATAAGGGAATAGGCCTCTTGCCATGGCAGTGATCGAAACACTACCCTTAACTTTCCACCTAGATAGAACCCATTTCCTAATCATTTCAATACTAAGATGGAAAGAAAAAAACTTACCTACCAACGTAAGGTCTATGGATGCCACAATTTCCTCCACCAAATCATCTAGGATATGCAGGGTCATGCCCTCTGAGATAACAGGGAGGCTTGTCATGCTTTTTGAGGGGCACGTCTTTTCACCTGTAAGTGCCTTCTTCCATCTGTTGGATGGACTATCCACTACCAAATTTTTGAATAGATCCCTAGAGGCACTGCCACTAGTAGTGTCCTCCATTGGATCCATGATCCCACTGGTCACACTCAAGGGGCCCAACTTGGTGGGAAAAAACTAGTTTCAAATGTTGTCCACACACTGCTAGAAAGTTCAAGTTGAAGCTCCTAGTTTAATTTTATATCTTTGTAACATGTTATTGAGACACCGATCTAGATTTTTGGTTAACTTAGTTATGGGAGAAACATAATTATGTGATTTTATTTCCACTATGAGAAATAAAATTGCTTGGGAGGAAACACATAATCAATCCTTAGAACTACATAATACTACATGATTATGTATAAAACCCCACTTTCTGGAAGCTCACAAACTACTTGCTACTTTATAGCCTTTATATCACATGTTCATGAAATACAAGTGTCATGAGTTGTTAAGAGCAAATATAGTAGCCTTTTGATATTTTGTCATCCAATATTCTTAAAACTCTATCACAGTAAGTATGGCTAGATGGGAGACTTTGCCTATTACCTTGAAATGCAGGGAAGTCATGACTCCCACTACCATTAGTTGGAGTCTCTATAGAAATAGGGTACTTTCTTAGATTATCACTCAAATATTAAAATAATAAGGGTCAGATGTTTATATTGGAATGATATTTAGGCCACCTATTCTTCTTTATCCCATGTCTCTTTGACAAAATTGACATAATCATCTATAAGTAGAATTTTAAGTGTGGTTACACACTATGAGATTTTGGATTTTTGCCTAGGAATCATTGTGATTGGGGACATCATTTTAAAAGATATGATCTCAATTGGAGGTTGGAATTAGGACTCCTCAATTAAATAATAGTTATCCCCTATTTTGTAAAAGGACTTGCGAAAGATAAAGTGTGGGGGAAAAGTGATGAGAATTCTATATAGCTCATTATATATCATATAAGTTGTCCATAAGTGTTGCCTCTTAGTTATATATTACATTACATTAAATATTTAAGGTCTCATCTATGTAAGAAATGAGTGAAGTTTTATTTTATTTATATGTGATACATTGTTGATTCTCTATCTTATTTTTTATGTCTAACTTGGATGAAATAAGTATAATTTTGCATATAGAGATACATATCTATGGCTGGATTATTTTAATAAATCATCAAAAAAATTGGCAACACCTTTTTGGAAATATTTTTGAAGACTCGGTATAAAACATAATGAGCTATAAAGATCCTTAGTTGAGCTCTGAAGATTTGCGTAAGCAGCGCCGAAGATGCTCCATCAAGATATGAATATGTTCCATCAAAGCTCTGAAGATCCACCCAAGTATCTTTGAATATTTTTTAACAAAGCTCCAAAGTCATTTTGATGAAGCTCTAAAGACCTATCCATCCATGTTCTGAAGATGCCTAGTCGTACTCTGAAGATGCCCAGTTGTACTCTATAGATTAGTATAATAACTTTAAATATATATACTATACATATATAGATTTTACCTCTTTATATATCTTATTTTAAACATTAATATTTATAGTAATAGTTTAAAATGATTTGGATATAAATGTGTTTCTATTTTTTAAATCCAAGCATAATCTCTTTAGATATATGTTAGTTATACTCAGTCTATTATTATTTTAATCAATTTTAATGCCTCTTATAAGTGTGAGATCTGATTCCTAGATATTATATTTATAATAATTATATTTTTATATTTATATTACCATATTTTTTATTCTAAGAATGGTCATTGAGATATGCTTTAATTACATGTCTCCTCATTCTAGAAAAATAGAGAGAAAAATAAAATTAGGAAACATTCAAGTAGAATTTATAGCAAAATTTTTATCATCTTTATATGTTCCTTTTAATAATGAATTATTAATAAAATACATCATTCTATTCAACTATTGTGTTAAATTTGATCCTTTTCTGAGGAAGGAACAAGGGCCAACTTCTCTCTAAATATAAGGATAATTAGTATTTCTAGTTTATAGTTTAAAGTGTATTTCTTTTGATATAGGTATATTTCACTTTACTGCAAGTATGATTTTCCTTTCAATGAAAAGTGTGATTTCCCTTTTAACATAAAGTGTGTTTATTTTAATTCAAGTGTGTTTCCATTAAATGCAAAGTTTATTTCAGTTCAATGCAAGTGAGTTTCCTTTATGTAAAGTGTGTCTTTAAATTCTCATAAGAGTAAAGTTAATAGGAATTTTTGTTGACTAAAGAAACTTATCTCCATATTTATAATTTTTCAAGAATAAATCTAGGTGATAATAGGTAATCAACATTTTGACATTCTAAAATACAACACTATCTTACCTAGCTGGGCAAGTCAAGTGAGGACACTATAGTGTCTTATGCCAAATGTTTAAGTTTTGGATGTTGATGGTGTGAACTGAAGAATCCTTTTAACAAATAATTCCATAAGGAATATTTAGTTAGAAAGACTTTCTAGATTTACCTTTTTTTTTACATAGGATTGTGATCTAGGAATTTGACGTAGAGAGGAGGCTAGTGTTGCATTAGTACATAAATCAATAAAATCAACACACTCATATGCTAACATCTCTAACCTAGATACTAGGGGAGATTAATAACAAACATGTATAAGAAAAACCAACTAAAACATGAAAAAAATGTTCCTTCACCTTCTTTAGAGATCCAAATGAGTTATTTATTGGCTTGTTCAATTTGTTCATCAAATAGTCTTTGACAATGGAGTTGTTTGGCTCCTTCTCTCCTTGGCACATTTGGCTTGTGATGTGTTGGATTATAATTTTGGAATGGTAACCATACTTATTAGGAATTTAATATTCATTTCTACATGATAAATTTTCACCAAAATAACTTATAATTCAATAGGTAAGGCCTTATATTTATAGCCTAGGAAATTAACTCTCACCCAAGTGTAGTTAGGGTTGAGTTAAGGCTTTGAATGGGTTCATGTCAACCTTGGTTGATTCAAATATAACTCCAATTAATTTAGGGCTATGCAGGGAGGCATGGGTCAAAATTATTATGTTCTCTACTCAAATGAGATATTTTGATATTTTGGCAAGTTGAATGATGACTCATAAAAAGGTTAGGATATCTGTATTTTTTATTTTCCTTTTTTTAGTTATTCATTAATTACACATGGATAATTCAATTAGGCGCTTAATTTATTTTATCTTGTTAAGTAATTTTGATTAGTATTTTAGCATTTCTAAGATTTGATTTAAGTGTGCAAGTGCCCCACTTAATAGGTCCATAGGCCAAATTGACTATTATGATATCACAAGGTGATTAGGGATAAATCGATGAGAGGTTATTATTTACATACAATAGGATACCCCAATTAGAGATGTCTCAATGTGATTCTTATCTTTCATGAAGGATGTGTGGATGAAATTGGGATGTTTAGTGATTCCTAGGCTTAATTTATAATGGTTGGTAAAAATCAATCTAAAGTTCAGGCAAGGTCATTGGTGGCTAGTTTTAGGTGTCTATAATTTTGCCCTATTTGGGAAGGAATTACAAGCTATAGGCAAAATAATATCTTCTCAAAGAGTGAAAATTTATTGTATCCCTATTATTTAAATATTAATGGATGAGTTATGGATGTCCCCTTGAGGGAATGACTAGCAAAGGTGGTTAAAAATTGGTCCCTTGAAAAGAGGAAATGATGGGATAAAAAGATAAAATGGGTAGAAGAGACTGATTCGCCCATAGGTGGTTATAATTAGTAGCATGATGATGATAAAATAATAATAAACTAACCTACATGTGAGATGAATCCAATTAAGAAATGTTTGCATGCATTAATTTAAAAAGTATAGATTTGCCCAAAGGTGGTTATAATAAGTAAAAAAGGTTGAGACACTAATTTTCCCAAAGGTGGTTATAATTAGTGGCATAGGCATATTCCCTAATGAGGGTAGATGAGTCAAAATAATGATTTTACCATAGGAAATTATAATAATTAAGATGACCTAAAATTAAAAAATGATTTTTGATTGTGCCCCAATAGGGTAGATTAACAAGCATAACTCAAGGATATAACCTATTATATAGATTAAAGATGAGTGGGTGCAAATGTAGATACGATGGTCTAATGAATAAATAAACCATAAATAACCAGGCACATGTGGATGTGAAAAGTGATGAAAGAGATGAATAGAAGAATATGAATTGATCAATGGAAATGATTTAGTTGTACCTATTAATGAATAGATGCTCACTCTTATTAGCATTGATAAAAATATAATGGTCAAGGGGTTAATTTAATCAAGGATGGTGGGAAGATTTGGCCAAGGTTAACAAAGAGAAATATATATAACTCCATTACTAGTAAGACTTCTCAACCTAATTTTTTCTGTAGCATGTGACGGTATGCATCATGATAGAAAACCATGATGACTTAGCTAAAATATACATAGGGACTAACTTTAAATCTAATAAATAATTAAAAATAATGAACAAATGATAAAACAACCATGATGACAATATTGATGTATGAATATGGATGGCCTCAAGAATAATGTGCAAGGAATCACCCAATGAATGCATATAGACTAAGTCAAGGCACAATAGAAAAACAAAAAAATAGGTAAATAAACAAACAAATAACTAGGAAAATAAACACACACAAATCCTAAAATTAAAATCAAAATAAAACATCCTAATAATGGATTTGCCCTAGTATGGTAGATTGAGGATGATTAATTAGGCTTAGATAGGACACATGTTTTTGGATTTTAAAATTTTGTGAATGTTTTTATAATTTTGAGATATATTAACTCATTAAAGATCAATAAGATATCACTTGAAAAAATGTGAGAGTGTTGGCTTAAGTTGTTCATAAAGTGGAAAGAGTGTATGAAAAAAGGGGACTGAGATGACTTCAACATGAATCAAACATGGACTACATATTCCCATTAAGACCTCAAGTCATCATAGTTCCACCCATACAAAAGGTAGGAAGAATCGACTAGGTCACAACAAGTTCTCAAATCTATAAAATGGTAAGGCAAATGAGAATAGGAATGGCAAGGTGATGTGGCAATACATGGTAAAGGTGTTGTTCCTCATTTTCCCATAGGTAGTTATAATTAGGAAATAATGGCATAGGTCTATGGTAGTAATTTGCCCATAGGCAATTATAATTAGCAACACGAGGTGGAATATTTATTTACCCATAGGAGGTTATAATCAATAACACCAATCACATGTGAATGAAAGATAACTTTCAAAATGAATTGTCACATGATGGGTGTTGCTATTAACCCTTCATTTAACCAATGCATGTTGGTGTCTGTTCTTACCAAGGTGGTGCCTAAAACTATTTGTAGTGAGGTAATTTATGGATTTTAGGTTAATAGTGCTTGTTTTTTGGGTTTTTTGGATGTTATGCTAATCTATATCTACTTATAACTATTAAGATACTATTTGGAAAGAAACACTCTTTACAAAAAACATAAACAAATACATCTAATTTAATTTGAAGAATCTAGAAATGCTTCACACAACTAAAAAACAAACCTATTCAAATCAATCTTGCATAATTAAAAGAATATTAAAACCTCATTCACTGAATAAATTCAATTATAAATCTATATTTACAAAATTTGAAAGAATGAAATAAATGCTTATGCTAGAAATAATCGATTAACTATTCAATATTCCTTATAGGTTTTCAATCTAAATTATACAAACATATATCTATATCAATCTTTAATTTAAAGGAATACAAAACCAAATTATAAATACCAAATAGATCTTTTATTTCCTTGGGGAGTGGTTCCTTGCTCACCCTCAGATCTAGGTCCAAATTAACTCAGCTCTAAGATATTTCTTCAACATAGATTGAGAAAGGAAACTATTACAGTATTTCATATTTCAAAAAATCACCAAAATTACAATATCTTTGTATGTAGGTGTAAAAGTTATAGATCCAATCTTGTATCTATCTATTTATTCTATACCAAGAAACTATTTAACCGTACATCATAGGTAACAACTTAACTAATTTGAAAATAGAAGATATTCTAGATAGATTGAGTGATACAGTTAGAATAGAAAGTTATTGCAATGAGATCTTTAAGGATTTAAAGAATCTATAGATAAAAATTATCATGCCTAAATATATCAACCAAATATTTGCATATATTGATACTCATATCTTATGTATTTATTATGGTAACATAGAGTATCAACTCCCAAAATGGAAGATGAACTAGAAATAGACATCTATTTATATACATGCAGAGAAATGGAAATGTCAAAAAGAGTTCTCTAGATTATCATGAAGTTGGGGAAGCTATTTAAACCCTTTGAAATGTACTATGATCAATTCTAGAGAAAACTAGGTTAATCCATTCAAAACTAGTACAATCTATAGATTGATGTTGAAATTTATAGCTTGACTATAAAAATCTATAACTAATTGTCAAAATCCATAGCTTACTATTGAAATTTGAAACTGATTGTCAAAATCTATAGTTGACTATCAAAATCCATAACAAGCTTCAAAATCCATAGTTGGGTCTTAGATGGTTCATTTTTTATCTTGGATCCTCCTTGTCTTCATGAAATCTTTTCAAAACTCATATTAATACCATTATTGCTTGTACATGTCAAAATGTGGAGCCTAAAACATGCAAATGTTAAACAAAGTGCAAAGAAGATAGACTTTAACTTTAATGAATTTATATAGATAGAAACATCTATTTCCTACCTTATGCAAGTTCTAAATATCAAGATTACATACAATGTTAAACTATTTGACATATTTAAGGACATAAACTATAGTAATAATGAGTCATTTTATAGACATATCATCTCCCCCACTCCTTACCTTTTTCAAGTCCCTTTGAAAACTATATCCTCAATCGCCAAAGTTATGAACTATATGTTGCATTTTCAGACTCAAATCATAAATAGAATACAGATCTTTTTGAAGTATCCTCTGATTATAAGGAGTGAAACCCATATCACTTTGCATAAAATGAAGCTAAATATTAAAATGTTCCTAAGACTATGGTCCTGTATTATGCCAAGGGGACATAGGAGAAAGTAGTAAGAGAGGTTTGAACCTCATTCCTATCCATGGATTTCTTCCATCCCTCTGTAAAATATATGAAATTATCTACAAAACAATGTTATCTCTTCTCAAAGACCACTTAATGGTAGTGGCTGATAACACTTCTCTTCATCTTAGTGGAGCTGGTATCATATGCCAACATTGTCTACAAGCCACCACTACATCATCAAAATTATGTTGAATAAACAACTCAAAGTTGAGAAGGCCATCCTATAAGGTGGAGAGATAATAATCATGTATTATTGGCTATTGGTGAAACTTGTGAAATTATTGTAATATGTACTTTGAATTACCAAATTAAGGCCTAATGCATAAACCAACATCTTATGCAATATTAGTGTGATCATCATATCTCTCCTGCCAAGTAATTTGATTTCCATATGTAGATAATAGGGATCTCATTTGAAGTTCTCCCACAAATAGATTTGCCAATAAATTATTTGTATTACCTAGAATAATGTCACATAAATAAAACTCACAAAGTATATCTTGTCCCTTAAGATTACTATTTCTGAATGATATCATGAATTCATCACTAATATTTATCTCATGTGGTAGATCACATGATATCTACAACAATTTCCATTTCAATAAGTATTCTTGTAAAAATAGGCTATATGCAGAAGAAGGGACTTGACAAGATAATAACTTTTCACTTAACTAATAGGTAAACTAAAGAATTTGTTTAACCTATTTTTCTTTTTGTTAGACTTGAGTTAGTTCTTCCTACATTTGATATTTCTCTTTCTTAAGAAGATGATTTTCCTTCTTATATAGATGATTTTGTATCTTCAATTCTTCCAATTTTAAGCAAACTTGGTCCCATTACTTTTTCACTTCTAAAATAGATAAATTAGTTTGAAAACCTTATTCTACCATGGCCCTAGAAGGAATATTAGAAGAGCTAGAATCTATTTGGGTTCTTAGTCTAGCATTTTCCATTTCAGTTTTTAGAATATTCCTCCTCAAAGAAAATTTTTCTTCTTCAAGTGATTTAGTATGACTCCATACATTGATAATTTCATCTTTTACCTCATCCACTTTCTTCAGGGATTGTATTTCCAAATTTTCAATTTGTTTCATTAAATGAGCAATCACAAAATCTTTGTTTTGAGCTATAATAATTAGTACAGCTATATCCTCTACATTTTGTTTAATAGTGGCTTCTAACTAAGACAAGGATATAACATGTTAGTTTTATACATCATTTTCTTCCCTTGAAGGTTGTCCCTCCTCTTCATTCATGGGGGATTTTCCTTTATCCCTCATTTGTTGTGTAGGAGGAATAAGACTCTCATCAAGAATAGTCTCAGTAATGTCATCAGCTAAATATTCATGTGGAAAAAAGGTTTACTCCTCTTCTCTATTGTGAGCTTAACTATTAGTGGTTGTAGGGTTTTGTCTTAAGCTATCTAGTGTCTTTGTAGTAATGATATCATCACTATCGACTAGTAGGATAAATCTTGTTCTTCTCTTAAGAGGGGGCATAACTTCTATAGGTAGGGTTTATTGAGTTTTTAGCTAGGAGGTAGGGTATAAAAAATACTCTTCTTCAATAATTTGAATGGGTTTTTGGACTTTAGTAGCTTGGGAAACATATTATTGGCTTCTTATAGAGGATCGAAGTCTGGCTCAAAAGGAGAGACTATATGAGGAGGACTTAAGGTTTGTAATGGAATAATATATGTTGTATATCTTGTGTTATAGATGAATTTAGAGGAATTTTTTAAAGAAAAAACTATTAGTGGGGTTTTTGAACTGGAGGCATGCATGTGTGTAGGAGTTTATTTATCAATTTTAGGGTTTTTATTTATTTTCCCTTTAAGGAAGGAAACCCAAGCTTCCATTCCATTTTATTTCTATAAAAAGTGGTGTTGAATAATGATTTGAATCAACCCATGATGATGTATGGAAATAGGGTTTTTGGTATACCTCATAACTACAACCTGAATAGATCCTAAGAGGAATGAGGGCAAATTCATCTTGTATTAAGGTTACTAAACACCATATATTAAATTAATTAACATTATTAATACCATACAACTCAACACACTACATTATCCTTCACATGTTAAATATTTAATGAGCCAAAAGAAAATTGAACTCCATGGTTCATGTAGAGACTCTCTACTTACCCCTTTTATTTTGCCTTTGACATCTTCCACAAAAACTAGTGTGGACTCTCCTTCACTAATAAATTTTTTGACAAGATCATGAAATGAATATCTCCCTACTATTTGAGCTCCTTCATATAGAATCCTTGACAAATCACTAAGGACTTGCATGGAGAAGGGTATTTGAACAACTCTAACTATGGAGAGATTAGGTTTTAGATGAAGAACAAATTTTGTTACCAATGTCTCATCAAAACCTTAGAATTTGAGAAAGAAGTTGAGCCATCCATCTACAACCAATATCTCCTTTATTTATTCATTCTCCAATAACTAACTTGCATCCTTTGGTTTTGATTTCTTCTTCAACCCCATTTTCAAATTATTACACAAAACATAGTTGATTCTTTACCCTACTTTCAAAAGGAAACTAATTATGCTTGTAAAATAATTAATTAGTAATAATATCCCTTGAAGTTTGAGACTACATATATTACTCTAATCATGTCAAGTAATAATTACAACATCAATTAAAAGTAATGATGATGTAATTTTTGTTTTATTTTGTTTTAAATCATTCTATCATCAATTTATTTTAATGCTCTACTTGATGTTTTTTTATAAATGACACATAATTATAATTATGTGTCATTTTGAAACACTTTTCATGATCAGAAGGGGTATTATCCATGACACTTGCATTGAAATTTAAAAACATGACCTTTTGAAAAGACTTTTTATTGACATCATGAATTTTGACCTCTTTATATCACCATATGAGAATATTTTATATCAATGGATTTGAGCAGATGCATGCAATATTACATCTAAAACTAAAACTTATAAAAAAATTAAATATTTTATCTTACAAATATTAGTATTATCCTTATCAGTCTTCCTTATCTATTCTTTCACAAAACAAACTACATGAATTAGTGTTTGAAAAATAATACAGTAGATAATAGAATTAAATTAATTGCTTTGGAATCATCTGGATTTCTAAACTAATTTTTGTTTGGTAATTTTCCCTTGACCAACCATTTATTAGTTTTCTGGTCGAGGCTCATTATTCAGTGTATGAACAACCAACAAGATGGTTTTCTGAACATGACTATCGATAATGTCCTGAGATATTTTCATTGTTGCATTTATTTATTATTATTATTATTATTATTATTATTATTATTATTATTATTATTATTATTATTATTATTATTATTATTATTATAATATAAACATTTATAGGGAAGAGGGGAATCCGTTTCCTTTATTCAAGCCTATTTTGGTTTCAAATATTAATTACCATGGAAGACTTAAGTTCTTCCATGGAACTAAATTCATTTTGTATTAATTGAATAAATTCCTCTTTGTTGGTAGGCTTTTGATATAGTTTTAGATGATGTCCATTTACAAAAATTGTTTTTTAATTTCCATCTATAGGTAATAACTATACTAAACCATTATAAAAAATCTTTGCTATCTAAAATGGTCCTAATCATCTAGTTCAGATCTTACCTTTGAAATGATGATATTTGGAATCATATAAGAGTGTCCAATCTCATTTTTTGAATTATATTTATTTGATATGCAAGTCATGCTATTGTTTTCTATGATACTATGTCATTTCTATCTACTACAAGGCTTTTATCCTCATCTCCTCTAGTTCATTCAACTACAACATTCTTTATTTCTATGATTCATTCAAATCAATCCCTACTTCTAATCTAGTCCTCAAAGTTTTAATTTCAAATTCAATTGAAAGAAGAGGTTTCTTACCATAGACTAACTCATATGGTGAAATACTAGTAGTGGTCTTCCATGTAGTGTTATATGCCCAAAGAGCTTTTGGGAGTTTGGATGCCCAATTCTTCTGGCTACTACTGACTATCTTGGTAAGGATGTTTTACAATTCTCTATTTGTGACTTCTACTTATCCATTTGCTTGAGGATGGTATGATGAATATTTTTGGTGGTTGACTTGATAGCTCTCCATGAATGCTTAAATCATATTGGACATGAATTGCAGTCCTTGATCTGATACTATCTCTCTTGGTGATCTAAAATGTTGCATGATCTTAGAATAAAAAAAAATCTATTACTACTTCTTATCTTGTAGAAGAAAGAACTTAAACTTTAGTCTATTTGGTTATATAGTCCGTACATACTAACAAGTATTATTTACCTTGTGAAGGTGGATCTATGGGCCCAACAAATTCCATAACCCACTTCTCAAAAGGTTCTATAATTACCTATGGATTAAGAGGCATCTCGGAGGATAATGTAGGTTTCCCCATTTGTTGACATGCATCACATTGCCAAACAGGTCTTTGCCTATTTGTGAAGAGTTGGTCAAAAATATCTAGCTCCAAGGATTTTATGTACTATAATTTTCATTGAGTAATTCCCTCCTCTAAGTTCATCATGACATGCACAAATGATATCATACATCTCATTCTCCTTCACACATTTATAAATAACATGATCAGTTCCAAGTTTAAATAGCATACCATTAATCCATTTATAAGTATAACTTATTCTAATTAAATTCTTCTTTTCCTCTTTTGGTACATTAGAAAGGAAACTTCCTTGTAGATTAAAATTTTTATATATCCACAAACCAAGGTCTTTGTGCTAAAACAACAAATAATTGTTCATCTAGAAATTTGTCTTCTACATGTTCTTCTTCATCTTCATTATGCAATTTGGAAAGAAAACCAACAATTTCATTGAATTTTCTAGTCTTATCAACAATTGTTATTCAAATTACTGCAACAATAACAACCATCTGAAAACTCTTCCTTCTCCTACTAGCTTATTCATCAAATACCAAATAACTTCATGATCAATATATATAAAGATTTTATATCTAGTAATATAATGTCTAAATTTGTTTATGGCATAAATCAAAGAAAGTAATTTATTTTAATTGAGGTTATGTTCTTGATTATGTAACATATGGTATACATATGTCCATTTCCATCTCTCTATCCTAAAATAGTTCTTATATCATGATTAAATGCATCACTGTAAATATGAAAGGGTTGTGACCAATTATGTCCTCTCAAGACTGGTCCAGTACTAAGATTTTCTTTAATGGTTTCAAATGCTTGTTGACAAGCTAAATTCCAGACAACTTTAATTTCTTTTATAATTAGATAAAATATTAGAGAAAAAATCTTACTAAAATATTATATGAATCTTATATAATACCCTTCATGTCCTAGAAAACTATTAATGGTAGCTTGATTTTGAGGAATAGGTAAGTTTGCAATTACTTCAATTTTATTTAGATCTACTTGGATCCCTTTTGCAGAAATATGATGTCCTAAAACTATGCCTTCTATTACTATAATCAAACATTTTTCATAACTTAGAGATAAATAGTGGTCCTCACATCTTTGTAATACTTTTTTTAATATTTCTTAAACTTTCATCAAAATATTCTCCATGAATAGTAAAATAATCCATATAAACTTCTACATAATCATTGATCAAGTCTAAAAATATGGCTAGGATAGCTCATTAGAAAGTGGTAAGTGTATTACATAAATAAAAGGGTAATAACCTATAGGCAAATGTCCCCCATGGATAGGTGAAGGTTTTTTTGTCTTGATTCTTAGGTGACACTAGTATTTGGTTGTATCCACTAAAGCCATCTGGAAAAAGAAAAGTATCTTTTTCCATCCAGATTGTCAAGTGCTTGATCAATAAAGGGTAGAGGGAAGTATTCTCTCATTTTTTATTTGTTTATCTCTCTATAATCAACACATAATCTCCATTTACCATTTTTATTGGGACAATGACTAAGAGAGAGACCCATTGGATGTCAGAAATGGGATAAATAAATCCTACTTCTAGTAGCTTCTAAATTTTAGTTTTCATAATGTCTCTCAAGGTAGGATTAATTCTTCTTTGAGTTTACCTTATTGGCTTAATGTTCTCTATGTAAATGTGGTGTGTATAAATTCTTAGATGAATTCCCTTCATATCTTGATATTTCCATGCAAAAGCTTGAGTGTGATCCCTAAGTACATCAAAAAAATTCATTTCTTGATCATTTGTTAATCAATTATTTATGTTGAGTGTCTTTCCTAATGCCACTATGAGTTGTTTAGTGCCTTGATGAAAAGAATCTATTTTTTTGAATTTATTCATAAATGAGTTGAGAGGACAAGGATGCGAAAGTAATGTATGAAATTTAATAGCGTCTTTAATAAAATTTTCTCTTATGGGAATGACTCCAACTAATGGACAATGAAAGGTTGTTAGAAATGAGTATTGGCCTTCATATACCCATTACATCACATTATTTTGAATGTATTTATGATCATATAATGTATTTGAAGAGGTGTAAGAGGATGAATGAATAGAAGAATAGGAAGTGCTACTTTGAAAAGGTCTTCTATTCAAATCCATAGCAAGTCTGTTGTAATCCATAGCTAGTATATTATAATTCATAACAAGTCTATTAAAATATATAGCTAGTTTATTGCAATCCATAGCTAGACTATTAAGATCCATAGTTGGAATATCAAGCTCCATAGCTAGACTATCAAGATTTGTACTAGTTTCAATACTTCTTAATAATTCATCATCTACTTCCTCTATATGTTCAGTGATTGTAACCATAGCTAGAGAAGAGATGTTATCACATTTTTCATCAAGTTGGTCAACCCATAAATATTTGATAATATTTATTAATGGTTAGTTAGGTAGATATAGATAAATTCATTTTTCTTTAAGACCATTTGAAATGGTCATATATCCTGATCTATAATCAATCAATGTTTCTATAGTTGCTAACCAAGGTCTTCCCAAAATCATTGGGTATCCAATCTATTTATTTTTATGTTTAAGGACAATAAAGTCAATAGGATACTCCCATGATTCTATAGTCAACATTATGTCTTCAATGACACCTTCTGATTTGGTAGTTGAATGATCTTCTATTTGTAGGATTGTGGTGGTTGGTTGCATGTCTTTCAAAGAGATATTTTTCATGGTGTCCATGGTCATTACATTAAAATCATATCATAAGTCTACAAATACATTTCGTATCTCTTTATGTCTAATTTTTACATAAATGAGAAGACATCTTGGGTCTCCATACTTAGGTAAAAGTAACTTTCCTACTAATAAGTCAACAAGCTTATCTAGTGTCTTGATACACCAAATTTTGATCACCTGATTTACTTTTGAGATATCTCTGATGTCTTGTAAAAATGGAATCTCTTTGTTTAGTTTTCTGAGTTCTTGGATCAATTTAGATTCCTTGTTATTTTTTACTTCCTTCATTTTTTCTATAAAAGGCACAAATAGAGGTGTTATGATAACTTCCTCTATTTTTCTAGTTTTCTCTTTGGACTCTTCTTTTTTTGGTTGAATTTGTGGACTTGGTTTTTCTTGTGGTACTTTTATAATGATGATCTAAGGTTATTTCACTATTATTCCTAATCTAAGATGAATTTATACACATTCAATATCTCCTACCCCCTTTATTTAACCCTATTCATTTACAAAAACCTATCTATTTTTTGGACTTACTACTAGTTGAGCAGGCAGCTGAGGTTGGTTTAATTTTTCTATAGGGGTTTCTTGATTTCCTTTGGGAACCATTAATACTTTTTCTTTTGGATACCTTCTTTAGTGTTGTTGATTATAGTTTGGACAAAAATTCTAGTGTTGACTTGTCTATGGCTGTTGATGACCTTGTGGTATCCACATTTATTGAGATGGTTGGGGCATCATCCACTATTGTGGCATCCATTAATAGCTGAGCCATGGTGTTATATACCACATTTTTGGAGGTATATACCATTGTTGATAAGGAATTCTTGAGCCAAACTGTTGATTTTGTTGAAAGGTATTTTCTTAACTATGCACAAAATTGATTTCTTCTATCGCTTGTACATTTTGTTTGAACTAATTATTGAGACTAGAGAGGTAATTAAAATTCTTTGTGTCATGATATTTAGCATCATATATTATTAACATTTTATTTTTTTCCAAAGGATAGTCTCTAAGTGCATGTATTAATCTGCATTTTGGGCAATAGATCTCCAATGGCTCAGTATTGGATTTGGCCTTGGCCTACAATCCATCCAATGTTGAATTCAATTAGGCCAATATGTCTATTTTAAAGTTTGATAACTCTTCCATGAGTTAGCTTACATCACTAGATTTCTCCATTTTCCCTCTACTACTACTAGGTTTTTTTCTAGAGTAGTTTGTGCATAACAGTGTGATTTAGTAATATCTCCTTTCCCCATAATAATTAAAGAATCCCTAGAACAGTCATCCAATCCCTTAAGTAAAATAGGTTTGATCACTTATTCAAGTAGATCATAACCACATGTTTTTAGAGCAAAGGCAATCCTATCTAAGTAATCTTCAAAGTTCTCATCTTCATTTTGTTTGATTTTAAAAAACCTTCTTTCCTATCCTTGACCCTGAAGTAGTCTTGATATTTATCCAAAAATGTTGTTTCCATTTCTCTCCAAGTATTAACAGAGTTCCCTCCTAGCCCCATGAACCACCTTATTACTCCTTCCTTCAAAATATAAGGATTTTTTTTAAACTTTTGGCTATTTTAGGTGTAATCATAAGTCTAACAGAGAACATTAACTCAAAAAGAAATTGATCTAGGCCTTTGATGGATAGATCTCTAAAGGTTGGAAAATTGGCTAGAGAAATAGTTTTTATTGTTCGTTCATCATCTTTAAAGACAATAGTATAAGATAAGGTCCTCTTAGGAATATTCCTATGAGGGTTCTCCACCTAGATTACATTTTTTCCCTTGTCAAATAATTTTTTGTTGAGAGGAGGGGGTTTTGATCGTTCAATGTCTATAATTCAAGCTATTGTAGAAGAGGATTCTTTTGGTCCTTTAGAGATATTTTTAAAGG
Source organism: Torreya grandis (assembly GCA_037957365.1). Classification (NCBI taxonomy): domain Eukaryota; kingdom Viridiplantae; phylum Streptophyta; class Pinopsida; order Cupressales; family Taxaceae; genus Torreya; species Torreya grandis. The sequence goes on along the minus strand of JARHVA010006653.1, from coordinate 813,115 downwards.
ATTATATTATCTCTTTTTACAAGTTATCTATTTTATCTATGACTATCTTGATTATTTCCTATAAAGTATCATAATATTTTAGAACAAATCTACCCTGTTAATCATGTTACCTACTCATATACTTGCTTTTGATAAGAGAGTGATTTTATTATTTTTTTGTATTTTTATGTTTTATGGACTATTAGACTAAATTTTTACATTAATAACACCTAAAATCTCCCTGAAAATGGTGAAAAAAAATATGGGTGTCATTAATACCCCTTTATTTAACCAATGCATGTTGGTGTCTTTTCTTACTAGGGTGGTGCCTAAATCTATTTGTAGTGAGGTACATTATGGATTTTAGGTTAATATTACTTGTTTTTTGGGGTTTTTGGATGTTATTATATTCTATATCTAATTTTAATTACTAATCTACTATTTGGAAAGAAACACTCTTTGTAGAAAACATAAACAACTCAATCTAATCTAATTTGCAAAATCTAGAAATGCTTCACACAACTACAAAACAAACCTATTAAAATCACTCTTGTAGAATTAAAAGAATATAAAATAATCATTAAATAATTAAAATAAATAATAAATATATATTTGAATAATTTAAAATAATGAAATAAATGTTTGTGCTGAAAATAAAAGATTAACTATTCAATCTTCCTTGTAGGTTTTCAATCTAAATTATACAAACATATATCTACATCAATATTTAATTAAAAGGAATACAAAACAAACTTATAAATAAAAAATATATATCCTATTTCGTTGGGAAGTGGGCCCTTGCTCACCTTCAAATCTAGGTTCAAATTAACTCATCTCTAAGATATTTCTTCAACATGTAGATAGAGAAAAGAAACTATTGTAGTACTTTGTATTTCAAAATATCACCAAAATTACAATATATATATATATATATATATATATATATATATATATATATATATATATATATATATATATATGTTGGCATAAAATTTATAGATCCAATCATGGATATATCTATTTATTCTATACCAAGAAACTTTTTAACCCTAAATCACAGGTAACAACTTAACTGATTTGAAAACACAATATATTCTAGATAGATTGAGTGACATAGTTAGAATAGAAAGTCATTACAATGAGATATTTAAAGAGTCAAAGAATGAAATAGATAATAATTTCCACACCTAACTAGATCAACCAAATATTTACATATATTTATACACATTTCTTCTATCTTTATAATTGCAACCTAGAGTAGAGACTCCCAAAATGGAAGACTAACCAAAAATATACATCTGTTTATATAAATGCACAAAAATGGAAATGTCGAAAAGAGTTCTCTAGATTGTCATGACTAAGTGGGAGAATCTATCTGAACCTTTGGAATGTACTACAATAAATTCTAGAGTAAAATAGTTCATATCCGTAGCAAAATTGGTATAATTTATAGCTTGTTATCGAAACCCATAGCTTGATTTTCAAAATCTATAGCTAATTGTCAAAATCCATAGCTATGTCTTAGATGGTTCATTATTTATCTTGGATCCTCCTTGTCTTCATGAAATCTTGTCAAAACTCATATTAATACCATTATTGCCTAGACATGTTAAAATTTGGAGCCTAAAACATGCAAATGTTAGAAAAAAGTGCAAAGAAGATAGACTTAGAATTTACATGAGTTTATATAGATAAAAGCATCAATTTCCTACCTTATACAAGTTCTAAATATCAAGATTACATACAATGCTAAACCATTTGACATATTTAAGGTCACAAACTATAGTAATAACAAGTCATTTTACAGACTCATTATCACACTACTTTCATAGTCTATCATTTAAACATAGAATTTATAAACTACTAAAACTAGATTAGAATCCCCTTGTGAAAGGTACAGGAAGAATCAAATGAACCAAGATCAAAAGGGTTGGGTAGGATGGCTAAAAATAAGTTTTGGTCTAGTAAGGATGATATGTTAGGATGGCATAGGGTATGGTATATTTAGGATGATGATGGCATGGAAAATAGATACAATAGTAAGAGGGTTGCCCTCAAGTGATAGGATGAATGGTAGGGTATGAATAAATGACAAGGTAAATATTTTTAGCAAAGGTTAATGGATTGGTAAATATTTTTGACCAATGTATAAGTATGGTAAAGGAAGGCAAATTATTTTATTGTTCTTGTTGATGTAGAGATGCACATCCTAATCAACATATGATACAACTAGAATAATAAGTCAAGTAAACTGCTAGCCCACACCTCTTTTGAATAGCTACTCTATCAAGAACCTACTATAGATTTGGATTCCAAGAATGTTTTTATGATCTTCATTGGTCATTGATTTTATTTCCTTCAAACATCAAGACAAGGTATCTTTGTATCCTCTTTAAAGGAAAGTGTGGCCAAGAATTATAAATGTGGATAAAAAGTGAATGATGGGTTTTATTTGGAAATATAATGGTGGATGATAATGGAATGTAGAATGGTTGGGCAAGAAATGAAGATTGGGATTTTCAAGCACACATAATGTTGTTGATTCTAGTTTTGACATAACTTTGGATGTGGTGGGGCTGAAGACTTCTAAAACTAATCTTGATAGGACCACAATTTATTATTATTATTTGGTCTTGAGAGTAACTACCATCTTATTATGCTATAAATTAGAATTTATACTGATTTATTCTTTGATAATGTCTTCATCAATTAGTAAAGAACTATTGTGCTCAGATATTGGTGCCTTGATGAGGTTTTCACCAATGAAATTGTCTTGATTATCCCATAGTGACTCTTAAAATGTTTAACTAAGGAATGCTTAATTTTGACTTTGATTGTCTTTTATCACCTCAAATAATGTTTTACTAGAAGATGTTGATTTTTTACTTTGATTTCCCCTTAGTGCCTTTTAAAAGGTTTTAGTATGAGATTTTTCCTTTTCTACATGAATGTTGTCTTGGCCCTCTTGATATTCGATAACTGATATGTTGCCATGGATGCAGTTTAACAAGGTGTGAATCTATCAATCCTAATCATCACTTGTGGGAGGTGGAAGGTTAATATAATGGCTAGGTTGGTTGGTGTTAATGGCATGAGGAATAATAATAGAATGGGGAGAGGTTTCAAAATCCTCATAAAGGATACTAGGAGAACTTGTGTCAATGCTAAAGCAATCATCCTAAAAAATTATAGAAGGATCACAAATGTATTCAAATTGATCTATGACGTATGCACAACCAATATTGTAACAACTATGAATATATTTTGATTTTGATTCCAACTTAAAGGATTCTTAATCTGATGTTGAGACTAACATTATATTTCCTTTTGATTCTAAATTTGGGTCAGTTCAAGAATAAAACTTGAATCTAATGTTGATTTTTCATCTATCATGGATGCTTATACAATAATGTCTTTTTAAAATTTTGATATTGGATAAATAATGGCTTGTGATGGCATGATAGAACTCATAGAGACTGGTTTGTCAAAGTGAGAGTCCTCAATGATGGGGAAAATGTCAAGATGTAATTTCATAGAGATTGGCTTATCAAAGGGAGACTCTTTAAAAAAAGGCATATAGTCAAGATAATGATTTTCCCAAAGGTAGTTATAATAATTAAGAAGTGAATCAAAAAATACTGCCTTGTCAGAATGAGACTTCTCAATAAAAGGTATAGGATTAAGAGGTGAATCATCATAGGTTGACTCATCAAAAATAGGTGTTTCAATAAGAACATCTTAGATTGGTTGGTTTTCTCAGTCTTGGTTTATAAGTAGTTATAAAATATTGGTTCTGAATATATCTTGGTCCTCAAATGATTGGTTCTATTGGAGAGGTAGTTGGATAATTGATAGGGGTTTTCTAAAGTGGGAAATAGTTGGTAACAAATGAAAAAGGATTGGTAGTTGGATAACGATAGGGCAGTGTGTAACTTGGTTTCAAACCAAAGAATGAGGTCCTAGGATAGTAATGGTATGGTATTATGAAGCTTGTTTTCTTACACAAGGTAAAGGATGAGGTATTGGAATAAAAATGGTAGGGAATTATGAAACATGTTTGCTTTCACAAGCCAAAGGATGAAGTCCTAGTATAGAAATGGTATTCCTTAGATGTTGTGGAGCTTGGTGACTCATGCAATCCAAAGGAGGGTTAATGGTATAGCTGGAGGATTAGGTGGTCATGAAAGGATGAGTATCATATGTCAACTATTAAAAAGAATGAATCATCTAATCTAGTACTTATCTTTGTTCCCTAGATTGAGTATTGTAAGGAGGGTATGGATTTATCTCATAAATAATATCATCCTAATAGGGGTCTCAAATAAATTCAATTTGTGTGGCCATTCCATCATAACTTGGAGTATACATGGTTCCACCATAAGTGTAAAGAGACATATCCATGTCAATGATGAATGCTCCACAAAAGGCCCAGAGTTCTACAAACTCTAAAAAATAATCTCCAAAAGATAAATGGTTTTAACTTGGTCTAACTTAGTCTAGGGGTGAAGCTATATCTCTAAAATGTTTTGTGTTAAAAATTTGTCTAAAATAGTTTAACATTATATATCTAACATCAAATTACTCACACATAAAAGTTCAAGTTCATGAATAAAAACTAACATGCAAAACTCTAGGTTCAAAGTGTTTCAAATATGTCTAATCTAGTAAAATAAAGGTTGCTAGGTATTTTGTCAAAATGAGGCATCAAAAGATAGTCTCAAACAAAGGCATGTGATAAGACTTTTGTCCAAATGTGGTATCAAAATCTAGACTTAAAAAAAAGTGGTATTTAATATAAAAATCTTGGAACACTTTGGCATAGACTAGGCATACAAGATCAAACATAAATTTGGTAAATTGGCATAATGCATGAAATAAAAGGCATACAAAAGATAGGTTTGTTTCTCCCAAATAAAATGCATAAACAAAATTAAGTAAATAATTAACGTAATTTACACAACCCAAAAGAGAAATATCGGTGTCTAATCCCAAATTACACAAGACATAAACATAAATCAATCAATATTTGAATTTGAACCTGTCAAAATTAATTACAAACTCAATTTTTAAAAAAACTAGGCTTGTTTGATTAAACAAGCTAAGTAAATTTGAATGGCATGATTGCATGAGACAAAGGTCCAAATGGCATATATGGATTTGGTTTTGAATTATAAATTTGGCATATGGCAATAAGTCATTAAAATAATTCAAGCATCATAATGATGCTATTATTCTCCAAAGATAAGACAAATGTTTGTTTCAATACTCAAAGGCATAAAAACATGGAAATGAACTGGGTAGTGAAACATTACCCTTTTCAAATAGATGACAAACACATCAAAGTTTTGACAAATGATTAAGGAAAAAGTGTGATGATAAAAGGATGACATAGTGCCTCTTTAAACAAATGAGTGATGTATACATAAGATTAATTTTAAGACATGGTATATTAAACAAATAGTTTAGGCATAAGACCATGTAATAAAAGATAAAATGACACAAAACACCTAAGTGTAACATCCTAGATCCCAAAACTAACAAGGTTGGTCAAATGGGGTTGACTAAAACTATAATTTTTGAATGTCTAGATGGTCCTAAGTATGGATAATGCTAGAGATACCTCATGTTAGTTGAGGTCATACTGATTAACTTATTATGAAAGGGTCTATTCTTTTGCATAGTGATTCCATCCATGTACTACTTAGTGGAATCCCCTAGTTAACCAGACCTAATTTAGGGTTTCATTACAAAAAGAGAGGTTAGTCACTCAACCCACTAGATCTCACAATATATATACCTTCATTTATATACCCCTCCATGGAGTGAGGCTGAAATAATGTTGGGAGATGAAACCCTAGGTCAAAACTTCCATTAAGAACTCATGAAAAAGCTATGAACTTCCCTTCATAATCTAAGTTGCATGAAAATAAAACTAAGTGAAAGACTTTAGAGGTTGTTTTTAGATCACCCAAACCATGAAAGTTTTGGGGAGATCCTAGACAAATGTCTTTACATGCCTTGTAATAAGCACAAATTGTAAGTAAGAATCACTTTTGGTCACTCGATTTCCCTAAAGAGGATAGGGGAAGAGCATATGCATATCTTTCATTTGTGAAAAATAAACATGTCCAAATAAATAAGGCATAAAATAAAGAAGGCATGTAACTAAGTGATTAAAATTCATTTTAATACACCAAAAATTAAATGTGGTGTGAATTTTTTGCCCCTTGGTATTTTTTGTTAAAAACTTTTAGAAATGTTTAAAAACATCCAAGGCACAAAAAAGATCTAGGTTCATTTTAAGTACTTAAATAAAATGTTCAAGACTTAAACATGTTCAAATTTGATCATTTTCACATTGGGACCTACAAAAAAATGTCAAAGGGTCCTTTTTCTTAGAACCACATTAATGGATGAGAAAACGTGTTTTGAAAAGATAGCTCTTGGGTTTACATAGATTAAAACCACAAAAACTTAGAGCAAAACCGTTACTCTACAAAATCGCAAGTGTTAGTGCAATAATGCATATTTTGAGAAAATAGAGTATATCATGAAAAATCACTACTCTATATTCAAAATAATAAATGATATAAAAAAATCACAACTCTAAGAGTTGAGATATTACAACTTAGCCACCAATGACTAGCTTAACTGTTAGTGGTTTAGAAGTAATATCATGACTATTTCAATGATATTATGATTGACAAAGTTACAATATTGCAATATCTTGACTATAGAGTCATGATATTAAAATATCACAAGTAACTCCTATAAATAGATAAATGTTAGCATAAACCATTTTAATTACATGTAAAACTATTAAAAATAGGGTAACATCACAACTGTGTAAGTTTTAGTATTGTTGTCTAGAGAGTAAATTTGTGATTACACAAAGCAAACTCACAAATGGTATAAAAATGTCATTTAGCTTCAAATTTTCACCTTCCTTGGTCATCAAGATCAAATTTTGACATGGAAACTATTAGTAAAATGATTTATAAGGATTTAAGAGCAAATTTTTGGGGTGGATATCCTACTAGGCATGCCATTATGTGATATAGGAATTTGACATATAGAAGAGGTTAGTATTGCGTTAGTCCATAAAATAATGAAATCAAAACAATAACATGATAAAATATTTAGCATAGATACTAGGGGGGATTAGCAACAAACATGGATAAGAAAATATAACTAAAACATGAAGAAAATATTCCTTCACCTTGTTTGGAGATCCAAATGAGTTTTTGAGTGGCTTGCTCAACTTGTACATCAAAGAGTCTTTGGAAAAGTAGTTGTTTGGATCCTTATCTCCTTGACACCTTTGGCTTGTGATGTGTTGGATTATGATTTAGTAATGGTAACCTTACTTTCTAGGCATTTAGGATTCATTTGTGCATAATAACTTTTCACCAAAATAACTTAGAATTAAATAAGCAAGGCCTTGTATTTATAACCTAGGAAATTAACTCTCACCCAAGTGTAGTTAGGATTGAGTTAAGGCATATAATGGGTATAGGTTAACCCTGGTTGAGTCAAATATAAATCTAGTTGATTTAGGGCCGTGTGGGGAGACATGGGTCAAAATTATTATGTTCTCCACTCAAATGAGATATTTGCTTGATATTTTGGCAAGTTGATTGATGACTCATAAAAAGGCTAGGATATTTGAATATTTGAATTTCCTTTTTTTATTTATTCATTAATCACACATGGATAATTTAACCAGGCACTTAATTTGGTTTATATTGTTAATTAATTTTGATTAGTATTTTATCATTTCAAAGATTTGATTTAAGTGTGCAAGTGCCCCACTTAATAGGTCCATAGGTCAAATCACATGTTATGATGCCATAAGATGATTAGGGATGAATCTGTGAGAGGTTATTGCTTACATAGGATAGGATAACTCAATTATGGGTATCTCAACATGATTCTAAGATTTTATGAAGGATGTGTAGATGAAATTGGGACATTCAATTATTTTTAGGATTAATTTGAAATGGTCGGTAGGAATTAGTTTGAATTCTAGGCAAGGTCATTAGTGGCTAGTTTTAGGTGTCTACAAGGATTAGAATCTTTTTTTCTACCCTTTGGATTAAGACATAAAAAATAGTGTAAAAAACATCCAAACAATGAACTGTTAACTCAAATATCCAACATCTCATTACATATAGCCTTAAACACTGGCCCTAGAAGAAAATGACACCAATCCATTGATTGGTTAAATTAAAGGTATAGAGAAAACCTATCAAAAGGACCAACTATTGAGTATTCACCCTTGTCTTCCACCTATCATAAAAGGAAATAGGATCAACAATAATTAACCCAAGGTCTTTGTCTCCAATGTCATGGAAAAGTAGATACCTCTATTGGCTAATACAAGTTGTTCCATATAATATGCCTATATAAGATACACTCTTATATCCAAAAAATAAATTCAGACTAGGAAAGATTTAGCTCATTTATATTTCTTAATGAATTCCCTATTTAGCATAATTTATCTTTAGACACACTAGATTCAAGAATGATTTAGAAGGAACAAATGATAAACATGTAATCCATATGAAACTTGTAAGTACTGAGTATAGATTAAGCTAATCTAAAACTAAACTAATAGGTTATAAAAAAATATCAAAAGATGAAAGGTGGTGAGAGAGAGAGAGAGAAAAGGGCCTATATTGTAATGAAGATAAAAGTGGTTCATTTAATTAGCTAAATCCCATGAAATCACTCTTTTGCCTAACCATTATTCACACAATCATAAATAAACATGGTTTTATAGTCTAAGGAAAACTTAGCCATGAAGAAAGAGGAACAAAATTACCATATGAATGCATAAATTATGAACATTATCCTCATAGTATTTCTATCTAGAGATATTACATGAAATAAAAAATGCTTGGTATTAACCTTTTCCAGCTAGAACTATAAAATATATATCATAACAATATAGCTCATAAGTAAAGAAACTAACTAGGAAAGTAAAAAATAGAAATAAACATAAAAAACCATTTGGTTCTCATATTATGTATTATAAATCTAAATGAACTAGCCCTTTCAAACAATGAATAACTAGTATTATATAAACCTTTGGTCTAAATTTTGAATCCTAGCCTACAAATAAGTAGTTAATATAGCTCATCGAGCTGGGTCCACCTGAGGTTGACTCAAGATCCATTTTGACCATGATCATTGTGTTAGATGCCATGCTAATGGAATTCCACCAAAATTATGCATGATGGTGTGCCTTTGGGGATCCTTTTTAGGAATGGAAATTGGTCATGTATTATGATTTGATACCATGCCTCTTTAAGATAGATTTTATCTTTTATAATCATCATACATAGGGACTTATCACATAGGGACTTATCTGGTCAAAACTAGTACTTAGTTTACTTGGAATTATGTGTCTCATGATTCCCCTATTTCTTCAAATAAATAACCCTGATCATGCCATCCATAGTGGATCTATAGTATATGTTTTTGGGGGTGAAAACCTTGATAGGCTAAGATGATCATTGAATTTAAGCCCAAATCCTTTTATGGATTTCCATTTATCTACCTCAAGAAAGACATACAATGTGGTTATCTCTCTATGATTAGGGAGATAACATGTATTTCATATGTTATGTCCATACTATGTGGTTTCCTCTCATTTTATCATTGCTTTTTTGGGCCCCCCCCTACCATTTTGAATTTTCTTTGAAATAGGGTGTAGTGAGATATTGATAAGTGGAAATATCCCACTCACCTAGAGATCATAAATCTTGGCCCTATATTAATGTGCCCTGATGCTCTAAATCCCTAAGATTATGCTACATGGCATAATTTTGGGGACTTGCTTAGTTTCCTTTCTTCTTGATTATCTTGATCAACCTAAGAATGTGGGGAAGTAAGATGCTACCATTTGGCATCATCCCATTTATCTAGATGATATGTTGGAATATCAATTGTACTATTTCTCTCAAGGCTGCAAAGAAATGGGATGATGCCATATGACATCATACCATTCACCCAGTGGCCTAAAGACCTTTAAATAAATGACTAATTCTAAAATCCATGAGGAATTGACATGTGGTAATTTAATCATTAGCCTATGTAAGAAATAAATAGTCGTTAAAATTCAAATCAAGTAGCCATTAGAGTTTAAATCGCCTAATTTTAAATGAAAATGGATACAGAAATATCTTTAAAGAAAATTAAAAAGCCCATAAAATTAGCAATTAAAAGGGGGATTTTTTCCAAAAACACAGCTAATTTTAGTCCATTTTGAAGATAAAAGAACTAAGTCCAAATATAAAAATGTATAAGCATATTCAAATTTAAGATAATTAAGGGATGAAATAGACCCAAAATTGAAAAAAAAAAATTAAAAATTTAGTTCAACAAGAAAACATCCTAATTTTTTATGGTCTTGACAGACTAGACAATTGTCAAATTTAAACTTGTGAAATGTTGATGTGTATGTAAACGCATCATTAAGATGGTAGGTCATGCCATGTGATATCTCCTTGTTCATCCATAGTCTAAATATGAATTTAATTGTATAGATTTTTCATGGAGTTTTGATGGGATGTGAACATGACACTTTTTAATATCTCATTCACTTGGGGATTTTATGAATGTTTGAAGTCATACATACCATCTTGAGGAATGAGTAAATAGTATCATACCACATGGCATGATCCTAGGAATCTAAGAGTTTAAATTTTTATCAAAATTATAAGAGAGTCCCAAGGCTTTGTTGAAGTGGGATAATTCCATGTGGTATGATCTCATGCATCTGGAAGGTTGAAGGCATGGGATTTTAAATATAGAAGCCATGATGAAGAAAGCAATCAGGATCATGACTCTTATCAACATTATGGTCATATACAATGTTAGAATATAGTATTAAAATATTGAAAGTGCCTAAGGAATAAGGGACATGGTGTTTTGCCATGAATCCTCTTCCCACTTACTCAAGAACTCAATTACTTGAATGAAAAAAGGAATAAGGCAAATAACGGATTGAGGAAGCAAGCAACTAACACTTGGTAGCTTTAGGTTTGTCTAGTGGTTCACATAGAAATAATTGATTATTGGCCTATAGGAAAATAACATATCCATTAGATTTTTAATTTAAACATTGGAAAAACTAACTAGAGAAAGACTTAAAAAAATGTAAAAAGAAATAAGCCTATGAATAAAAACCAATCATTTTACCTAACTTAAAGCTATAATTACGCAATTTAAATGAAATGACTAAGTTTTAAAATGAAACCATGAAACTCGTTATCCATTTTCACTTAAATCAGAAGTGGATATGGATTGGACTAATAAAATAAAATGTCATGAAAACCTTTGAATAGATAGATAACCTACATAAAATCTAAGGTAAAATGGTCGAAAACAACATATATTTTAATGTAGTTCAAAGCAAAATAATAAATAGGACAAGACTTAGTAGATTTAAACAAATTATAATAATTAGATTAATGTAGTACCACCATGTAAAATATTTATTATTAAAATAAATAATGAATATTTCAATTTTAATCTTGATTAGAATAATAAATAAAGATTAAATTCCAAATTATAACATCTTTAAGATCTTTTCTAATCAAATCAAAATTCCAAAGATGCTAAGGCTTACAACCCATTGAAACATAAGACCAACCTCAAAATCAAAAATAGGTCCCATGATTTCATGAAATGATTAGGATTTGTTTTTTTAAGCAACAACAAAAATTAAATGAGTTCCAATATCCTAAATGAATATAATTTAAAAAAATATGTGATGATGTAGACTTGTCATATGCTTATCATGTAAAAATTTATGCATCCTGTAATTTACACCTTTGTACTAAAATTTTCCAATATTGACCCTCCTAATCTCTTATCTCTTCTCTTCACTTCCTTCTTGAGTGAATATCCTTATTTCATTCCATGCATGAGACCCTACTTATTTTCCCTTCATCAAACTTCCATAATTTTCCCTCAAATTACATGCGATTCCTAAGAAGATTTTTAAAACACCAATAACATGGGCCAAATCAAAGCCTAGTGGTCACAACTAATATAAATTTATCATCTAGATATTTCCAAAAAGGCATTATACACATTAATTTATTCCTTAACTTAAAATTTTTGGCCCCATGAAGATTTCATGATTGCTTCCCATCACTGTGATAATTATCTTGCATTGTGGTTAGAGGGATCGCAAAATCATGACATTGCATGTTCCATGAGTCTTCATATTATAGGTTCAATTTTTTACATCTAGTCTTAATACTTCCATGTGGACCTCTATGATTAGAAATATATAATCCTCAATGTGTTTGTAAAGTAGTCCTTTTTATTTATTTTATAATATGATCCCATGAGATCACATGACACCACCACTAGTTGTCCATCAAAATTTGTGATCCCACCTTTGAATTGTGACATGTGAATATGTCATGAATTTGGAACTTATAATAATATTGTAATTCCAAACACACATTACCATTTTTGTCTCTATGGGAGGAACCCATGTTCATGGATATGTGGAGTTTTACAATCCATTGAATAAATAATTAGATCCTTAATGAAGTATTAGACACAAACAAACACATAGAAAATATAAATTTCCACATAGACTTAGAGACTTTAGAAATAATTTATCTATTGATTTCCTTATATACTTAGGGAAATAAATTTATTTGTTCTTTGCCATTACATCTTAGAGTTGTGAATAGAAGATATGTAACCTTGTGGCCACCAAATTTGACCAAAGTGTTCTTTGTGACCTTTGAGAATATATAATATTATAATATTATTTTACATAATAATTTTAATCCTAGTAGTAATTATAGGATAAATTCTATATTTTAGTGGTTTATGTAAATTCTACGTAGGAAGATGGATAGTCTTCTTGGAAGATGAAGTGAATAGTCATATGTTTCGCTATAAATAATGTAATCTCTCTTCTTTCAATTAGTGAAATAAATTTGGTATGTACCACATTATAATTTTATTTTTAAAATTAATTTAAATCCCTAATTGGAAAATATAAAATAACACCTACTACCTAAAGTGATGAAAAAAACATGTTTACCCTAGATGATCTTGTATTAGACACCTAAGGTAAGAGAAATTGTCCATGTGATCTTGGTCATGAACCTACAAGTACTTAAATTAATTTTCCATTTCTAGAAACTTTGGATCCACTCATCCAATTTTCATCTTTAAATGATCTATTTTTTAAAAATTCATCAAGTACCCATTACCTCTAGTCTTATTTCTAATCCACGTCTAGAATGGTCTATGTCTCTTCTTCTTCCTTGTTTTGTAGCTACTCTTTCTAATAAATATTTGAAGAATGTGTGATTCAATCTCCTCCCCCTATTTTTTATACCACATATGTATATAAACATGACACATTGAATATTTGGAATATATCCACTCCATCTAACAATTAAATTTCATATGCATTTGTTAATAACCTTTTGAGAATTCTTCAAGGCCTAATCTTCTTCCACTTGAGTTTTTTATACTTGTATTTTTGGAATATTTATTTACAAATATTATCTAAAACCAAGTCACCAACTTCAAATTTTTATTCCTTTATTCTTTAGAAACTTGATCCTTATATATTTTTTCTACTCTCCTCCAATATCCTTTTAACCTCTATTGCATATCATGCATTATTTGTGAAAAATAATCACCTTCAACACTTATTCTATTAAAATAATTTGTATCTATTAGTTCACATACACATTTAGACTACTACCATATAAAATTTTGAAATAAATAATAGTTATAATTTTATTTATTATATTATTGTAATTAAATTCAACTTGGGCTAATAGTGAATCCCACTATTTGGGCTTGTCTCCAACTAAGCTTCTCAGTAAATTTCCAAGATTATGACTCATAATTTATATTTTCACATCCATTTAATGGATGGTAGGATGATATAATTTATAGTCTCATTATAAATTTTATCCAAAATGTCCCCCAAATATTCCCCCAAAAAATAATTTCTATATCTGACATAATACTCCTTAGCAGTCTATGTAGTATCACAACCTTCTTGAAAAATAGGTTTTGTGTCATCACTAGTCTTCTTACATGTAATTAAGTGTGACATTTTAAAAGTATATCTATATAAAAAATAATGGATTCATTACCTCACTGAGTTCTCATTAATCTAAAAATAAAATCCATCCTCAATACATCCTATGGCCTATCTATAATAGGCAATGGATGAAATAAACCAATATTATAGATTCTCTCATTTGCATGTAAGTAATATTCATATATACACAAAAAAATTCATTTCTATACTCAATTTTGGACAATTATATTGGTCACTCAGTTTTTCCAATGTATTTTCATATAAAAAATGCCTAGTTAAACCTCAATTGTGTTTTTATTTCAATAGGATCTATCTCATAGAACCTTTAGATATGCATAGCCTCTTCCCCTTAAACAAAAATACATAGTGAATTATGTACTCCATTCATGGACTTATATCCATTTATTTGGTATTTTTTCATGTTGGCCATGCATGTTGAAAATCCTCATCATCTTTATACAAATATTTAATTTATTCAAATCTAATGACTTCAACTCTGACCAAAATAAGAGCTCACTTACTCAAGGCATCCACACCTTTAATTGAATTTACACTTATATGATTTAAAATAAAATAATATAACTAAATAAATTCCACCCATTTCATATGCCTTTGATTTACTTTTCCTCAGCTATTTATAAATTATAAGGCCTAGTGATATGTATACAAAATAAATTATTTTAGAAATAAATAATGATGTCAGTTCTTTAGAGCTTGTACTATTGCATAAAATCATTGATCATAAATAGAATATTTAATTTTTTACTCATTCATATTTTTAGTAAAATATGAAATACGCTTACCTTATTGACTTAAAACTAAATTAGTGGTTACTCTTATTGCATCAAAATCTAATTGGAACACCTTCCTGAATTTAGGCAATGCCAATATCGGTTGTTTATTTATCTTCTTCTTCAAAATATGAAAATTATTCTCTATTTTATTTATCCAATGAGAATTATTCTTATCTCCTTTCATAATTTTTGTTAATTGTGCACATATGCCATTAAATTTTATAATACATAATAAACTTTATAATCTATGAATTGTTTTGACCTAAAACATGTTCTCCGGTGAAGGCCACTCCAAAATTATCTTCACCTTTTAAGGGTCTATGCTTAACCCATCTCTTGAGACTAAAAATTGAAAATATACTAGTTCATATTGCATGAAGCTACATTTAATCATATTAACTAGTAATTTATCTTCTTTCAATGTATCCAAGACCAACTAAAAATTATCTAAATGTTATTCTCTATAATGACTAAAAATTATATCATCCAAATAAATAATCACAAAATTACCTATGAATGGTCTTAGCACCTCGTTCATGAGCCTCATAAATTTACTTGGCTCATTTTTTATCCCAAATGGAATTACCAACCATTCATATAACCCATCATTAACACTAAATTCAGTCTTCCATAGATCACCTTCTCTTATTCAAATTTGGTGATAGCCTCTCTTAAAATCTATATTTTTGATGGTTTAGATCCACTCAACTAGTCCTTTAAATCATCCATCCTTGGTAATGTGAATATGTACTTAATGATTATCTTTTTTTATTTCCTTTAATATATACACACCATTAATTCTTCACCTTTGTTTAGTGCTAACATGACTAGTATAACACATGGGATTCAAATTTATGTAATCAAGACCTTATATATAAACTCTTGTACTTGTATTTTTATCTCTTAATTATCCATGGAAGTCAATATATAAGTTTCCTTATTTATCAAGATAATTCCTCACATAATATATATATGATGTTTAATGTTTATCATGAGAATTAATCTATCATAAAAATCATTTTTCACAATTTTGACATACTTATCCAATAAATCCTACACTTCAATGGGAAGATCACTTACCTTAGTCTCTATCAAAACTAGTAGAGTTTTCACAAAGGAAAAACATATATCCTCTTAATTTTAAAAAAAAAATCATTTATTAAAACTAGTATCACTTTAGAATTGATGTCCACTTCTTCTCCTTTCTCCTTTAATGAACTTAGGGTGAACTTGTTTCCATCCTTCAAAAGAGTGTACATATTTTATCCTCCATCATGTAAAACCCTTATATCATACTTTCATGGCCTTTCAAATAGAATATGACACACATTTGTGAGAACAAATTCACATAAAATTTTATCCTTATATGACCCAATTTGAAAACTTACCATGCATTATTCATTTATTATCTCTTGATGACCCTTAAGAAACCATGAGACTTTGTATGGGTAGGGTGTACTAACATTTTTGGTTTAATTTTCTCCACCAATTATTGAGAGAAAATTATATATTATACCACTATCAATAACTATATTACAAAACTTAGCTTTTAATTTACAAATAATCTATAATAAAATCTTTCTTTGCATAGGCTCATTTATATCCTTGGTTAGTTTCAACAACACTCTTTTCATCATAAGTGCCTCTCCTTGTTATTGTTATTATGTGGGCATTGGAGATCTAATTATTTTTTCATCCCCAGATGTAATATACTTTATACCTTCATGACTTTTTATGTTAATTTTGGCCATTCATAATCTCGATGACTAACATATTTATTACATCCAAAACATTTTCTTGAAAAGTCTCTTCCACTACCTTTTCCAAAAGATCCTCTCCCTCAAAAGGAATAGCCTCTTCCTCTAGTATTTTAACTATGGTTCTAATAGTTCCTTTCTTTTCCATCATGATTTTGGTGTCCTATACCTTTGTTGTTTTTTTCCCATTCATTATAATTATTGTCATCTACCTATAGAATTCATATACTATCTTCTTGACAACTTTTCATTTCCTTTAATGCACATGTATGATTGTATTTTTTAGCTATGGATTCAAACTACTAAAAATAGTAACCTTAACCCCAAAAATACAATAAAATCAAAGGGAGAGAAATATATGAACAATCATAAATTAGAAATGAATTATTACCATAACCTTACTCCTAATGGATTCCATTCAAGATCTCCAAACTAATTTTCCAATGTTATTTGGCTTAGATATTAGATTTCTTGATAATGGCTTTAAGATGGATATAATGGCTTCTTTAGGTGCTAGGATGGATCCAAGAGAGTATGAGTGTTAGGATATCTATTATAGGGATGAAATAATATATTATGATATTTTTAATTGGTTTAACCATGCTCCAAGCATGGCTATTTATAGGTTGATGGAGGAGGTTTTAAATTTTTTTAAAATCATTTAGAATTCTCTAGTTTAGAGAACTCTAGAAAGTTAGGGAATTATCTATATATAGAGGCTTCTATATTAGAGTAAGATATAATAGGGATTAGTTAGGGGTTTATGGAGGTTTAAGGCTTATAAGGGTGTAGTAAAGGCTAGGGATAGGTTGGTTAGTGGGGTAGTTGGAATATATATGTATTTTTATTTGGCAAGTGTGTTAGTGGCTAACTAATGAGGTAGGATTAGAAGTTAAGTGGGATGTTAGTGGGATAATGAGGTTATTAATATGTCATTTAGGTATAGAAATGTTAGTATGATGTAGGAAATATTTAATATGAAATAAGATTTAATTAATTATTTAGGATTATGGTTATGATATTTAAATATTAGAATTAGTAGGATAATTAGGGTGATTTGATTTAGGTGCATACATTTTGCCCCTCTTTGAAAATACATTATGATTAAAGATGTGAGAATTAATTTTATTTAAAATAAAAAGCATTGCATGGATGAATTAGTAAAATGAGGTTGCATGATGACCCCTCAAGGGGACATATGGGGAGGAACAAGCTATTGACCACTTAAAAGGATATCCCTGAGGTGGGTAGAAAATTGAGATGGTAAGGGGTTGGGATGACCCAATTTTTTATTGAGATATGAATGATAATATGCCACAAGAGTAAATATAAGGGGATAAAGTAGGTGTAAGACTAGTCCTAAGGGGGAATGCACTTGAGTAATAATGATTAACCTCATAGGATGAGTCTTGGGTAAAAGACCAATGCGAAGGAGAGAGGCAAGTGGTTTTAAGTGATAAGACAAAGATTATAGAGATGATGAAATATGTCCATGAAATGGATAGATTAAATATGCCACAAGATGGAAACATTTCCCAAGCAAGGATGTATGCAACATACAACTATAGGCTATTAAAAGATATATGACAAGTGATTGGTGTAATAAATGGATTTGACGCAATGATCATATCTTAACATAGTTTAATAAATTTGAGTGACCTAAATGGGATGGAATATGGATTGGTTTTTAGTAGTGGTAGAGATATCCTTGGGTACTAAAAATTTTCCAAGTGCTACCTACATAGTCTAAAGAAACCTCAGGTCAATGTAATTCTAACTCAAGATACTAGATGAGGAGTGAGGGAATGGAAGACCATACCCAAAAAATGATTAAAATGATTTAGAGATATATAATAATGATTGGTAAAATGATAAAATGTGATGATAGGATGGATAAATAGATATAGGGTTAGAATTGGTAGGTTGGGAAGGAAAATAGGGTTAACAAGGACTGAACAAGATGAAGGGGTAAAAAGATAGGGTTATTGGGGGGTAAAATAGAAAATTGGGGGGTAAAAAAAGAAATTTTCACTCTTTTTATTTTATGATTTGAGCTCTGGAGATAAGAATTATGGATCACATCCCACGATCATCTCACCAGAGAGAGAGAGAGAGAGAGAGAGAGAGGGAGAGAGAGAGAGAGAGAGAGAGAGAGAGAGAGAGAGAGAGAGAGAGAGAGAGAGAGAGAGAGAGAGAGAGAGAGAGAGAGAGAGAGAGAGAGAGAGAGAGAGAGAGAGAGAGAGAGAGAGAGAGTCTAGGAGTATCAAAGAGCAACCTATACAAGACCACCAGTGAATGGTATAATATATATTACTAAATTTTATCATTTATGCATTTATTACACATATTTATTATGGGTAAAAATGGACAATGCAAAACCACCTCTATGGGAATTACCCCTAGTTGTGGATTTGTAGTTGTAAAGTGTAGTGTTGCACTCACAAGCTAAATATTTGCAAAATCATATTTGGTGAACTATGGTTTTGAAATACCATAGAAAGATATATGTTGTATCATAATACTACATAATGGGATATGCTTTTTTTCAAAACTGCAAGTGGTGACTTGTGGTTTTAAAAAAATTACAAGTATCGATATGCAATTTTAACAAAAACATAAATTAAGGTTAAGAGGTAGGTGTGATTTTGATGAAAATTAGTTTTAATAGTTAGTTAGGTAAGTGGATGGGAAGGGAATGGGTACATAGGTAAGTTAGATAGGTACATGGATGGGTATAAGGGGTAAATTAATAGGTTAGGTGAGATTAATAAGCTAAATATGATTATTTTATTAGAGTAGTTAGATATATAAGATGGATGGGATAGATGGATAAATAGGATGGATTGATTAGTTAAATAGGATAGGTAGGTATGGTAAGAAGGATAAATAGGATAGGTTGATAGGTTAGGTAAAATAAGTTTGATTGATAGATGGTTTTGATCAAGATGGATAGGTAGGATTATCTAATTAGTAGTAATTGAGGGTTAATAGTTTTTATTATGGTGCAAGAGGATTTAAGAGTATTAGTTTCTAGACTATGATGCTTATTGGTCATTCATGAAATAAATAGATTTTCTCTATTAGAGTATGGAGTTCTAAATATGATTGGTCTATATTATATTATAATGATGCCGATTATACAAATAGATAGGGATTTCATCACAACATTAGTGGAGTGGTAACATTCCAAGGCTAGCACATTTTGTTTTGTTATAGGGGAGATGACTATCATCTTAGAGGATGTGTTATGGACCTTTTAGTTACTGATGAGAGGTGAATTGATCTACTAGTGGTCGTAAAAACTATGTACTATTGTGCAAAGATTTTATGGGCACCTATAAGTCAGGGTAAAAAATGTATAGATAGATATCACTAGGGATTTTAGAGATGTGTTGATTGATAGATTGACCCTATTTTTTATTTCTATTGTCATTGGTATACTATTAATAGATAAGAGAGTATAGGTTTCACTTAGGACTGGGGAATGTAGTCACTGATATGGTCTAGGGATATCATGTATTTTCCTTATCTCTCATAGTACTAGACGATTTGTATAGGGAGTTTCATATGGATGGATATAGATGGGAAGCTAGCTTTGGTCCTTAATTTCTACTTTAGATTTGGAGCTGGGAGTACATAGGTATTAAGAGACCATTAGGTAAACATGAAGATAGAGAGCTTGATCATCCCTTGGTTTTTAATTAGTATATTTTTTAGGGGTATAGAAGGAACACATTGGAGATATGTGATTTTATAGATAGGCTTTATATAGCTTGAGGGAGGATCAAATCACATGGATGCCCTATAGATAGGTATAGTGTGGATGGTAAAAGATGTAGATGTCATGAGGTTTATGCTAATATAGTGCAAACTAATTAGTCAAAGGGATTACATAATTTATTGATATCATCCTAATAGAGTTTAGAGATAGTTTTGATGATAGTAGGACATCTTGGAGGAGGAGGACCTCTTTGCTCAAAGTGACAGGGAGAGGTCCTAGTGGAGGTAGACAATGGATAGAGTGTTGGATATGGTTGACTATGCTAGTATTTATTTTATTATTTGGGAATACTAGACATATATAGTGGATCCTAGAGTCACATATGTATACACGAGATGGTGGTTTCAAATATGGACACAAATATTATTTCCACCATCACAAAGAACTCAAAAGAGAGGGGTAGTATAGAGACTAGTATAGGTACAAGCTCATCTAAAGAGATGATGGGTGTAGAGAGCACATCCCTAGGTGTATGAGATGGTCAAGATGGACATGATGGGAGAAACTAGGTGATGATGTCCATATATAGTGAGTATCAAGGGATTGGAGGAGGGGTAGATATAGGTGTAGTAGGGCCTTTTAGGCTACCTATCAGTGTAGAAGATTAGACTTAGATGGATATTTTAAGATAGGAGATATCGGGTAAGGATATAAAGGTAGCATGGATTTTTATAGGGTAGGATAAGTACATGCTATAGGTTATAGACTTATAGTGTCAGATTATACATAGGGATAGTAAGATCAGGTCTATAATGGGTCAGCTTATAGGTTTATTGGGATAGTTTAGGATGATGGATGCAAAGATGTCATCCTTGAAAGGTTATCTCAGCCAAATCCAAGCCTGATATGGGTATATAACAAACATACAAAGGTATATTTAGACATGATATACATAGATAATAGCTCTGTAAGTGTAGATTGAGTGATCTAGGTGAGGTTGAACTAGAGAGAGGTAGAGTTTTAGGTGGTCAAGAGGACTAGGGGTAAGGGTGGTACCTTATTATAGAGGCATGGTCTAAGGGATATTAATAGGAAAATATCTTACTTGATGCATGAGGCCTAATATTATAGAGATCTATATGAGGTTGTAGTGCTAGTGGACTAACATGCATCATCTTACAAGGCCAATAATTCCTCTCATTTAGTACATTAGCTAGTGAGGAGGTCTCTAAGACAATCATGATCTAGATTTTATGAGACATTTTGTATTTTTTAAAGTGTATTTTCATATTATAAGATGGATTCCCATTGGGACCATCTTTTATTTATATGTTTTGACTAGACTTTAAAGACATTTATGTGATTATAGGACATGATATTGGATTATATTTTGATCACGTGTTTGATGATGTACTAGATTAGACATTGGATATTTGTTGATTACATGACATGATTAGAAATGGATGTATGATTGAGTGTTTTACTTATATGATGATGATGTATGGATTATATTATATGGTTTATAGATTATTAATGATGATATGATGGATAATGTATTATGGATGTTCTTTGTTTATAATGGATGATCTTTTTTATTATATGATGTATATGACATGGTTTAGAGATAGATGATGTAGTATTTTTAATTTTTCATGGGATAATTTGATGTTATAATGAAATGGAAAATGTTTCAACTTATGACATGTGATACGATATAGATAGGTAGTCCATTGATTTTTTATTATATGTCTCACAAATTGGTAATGGGTAAAATCCTCTTGCACCAAGGAGGTGGGTAGCTTAGTTATTAGGCTAGGGTGATAGTTAAATGTTTATGGGGAAGATGTATATAGATTTTGGGGGTTTAAATCCATTGTTAATGTAGGCAATCCAGTTTTACTATTGAAATTTGATTATAAGTGTACTACAACAATAAGATAGTTGAGGTCACATTGATTTTGAATGCATGGGACTTGGAGAGGGAAATCCATTAATGACATTCCAAATTTTAAAAATGGGTAGTGATTTAAGGCCTTACTCATTCCGATTATTAATAAAAATAGAAGACAAGATATTTACAAATATTAACACTTAAAAGGATAATAAAACAAGCTAGTGATAAAAAGGATTATGACAATGTATCAATAAATATAATAAAATATTTACATGACACAATAATATTAACAAGACAACATAATGAAATTATTCAAACATGGATTAAAATACTAAATGAAAACATTTACTATTAACAAGAAGACTCAATAAAAAAGTTTAAAAGTGATTCAAATGATTTCTATTTTCAAACATAACTTAAAGAGATAACTAGATGGTGTGAAATAAAAGGAATAATGATGATATTATTTAAAATATTAAAATGATATTATAAGGATAAAGATGACATAATTAGGACTTGAATAATATGTATAATGTATCTATAAGAGGAATGATTTTAAGAACTTTAATAAATGGTTTTATATAATGTTTGTTGGCTAAGTGGGTTTTTAACAAAACACCCGAGAATGGTAAATAATGACCAATAATCTTTGCAACATTCAAGACAAGGATCAAATCAAATATAAATCTAGTCCTAGGATCTAGAGTGAACTTTTAAGATTCAATTATGTAAAAAACATATTATGTATCTTAGAGGAGAAATATTTTATGACCCTTCTTTAGTAATGAAGTTAGTGGGTACTCATGGATGTATAATTAGGGAATGAATGGGGATGGACAAATTTGGGTATGATTGAGGCTAATAGGAAGAATAATCATCTAGGAGGTTCAATTTGGATTGGGATTAAGATGTTAAAATAAAACTAATGTTTTTGAAAGTGGGTTAGATGATCAAGATAACTCTTCAATAGGTATCACCTTCACACTTTGAACAATTATCTACACCATTTTTGAAACTCATATCTCCTAATTTTCCAAATCATATATGCTATACCCACTATTAGGATTAGGGTCATATGGGAAGTGAATAGATAAGATAGGAAGATGGAAGAGGAAGAAAAATCCTGGAAGTGAAAGGATTATGGATGGATATGTAGAGTGGGGTCTTATAGACAGAGGATTTTTGGGCCCTCTTGGTATAAAATTATTTCAAGTTCATAATGTTCATGGGCTCATATAGCTCATCACCATCTATGGTGGCCAATTTGTACGACCCTAACCCATATTTTGAAATAATAACATAACCCAAGCTAATTTAATTCAAATTTACCCTTATTTTCATGCTTAACATTGGCATTCTTTAGATTTTTGTATAAAATTAGGTCACCAACTTTGAATTCTCTAGATTAGATCTTTTTGTGATATTGGCCCTTAGGCTTATTTTGATATTCCCTTAGGTGATCAAGAGTATTTTTATGTTTCTCATCCAATAGCTCTAGATCCTATAGCTATTAATTTCTATAGTTATTATCTATTATCATGACCCATAGATATATTTGTAATGAGGGGAGCTCAATTTCAATAGGCAAGATTGCTTTTGATCCATATGCCAAAGAGTATAGAGTATCCCTAATTGGTGTTTGGATGTTGGTTATATAAGACCAACATGTAGGATAAAGTTGTAAATTCTAATTTATACCAACATCATTAATAATTTTCTTAATTATTTTTAATGAGCATCTTATTTATTACTTATGCTTGTCCACTACCCTAGGGATAGTAGGGTGTGGATAAATGCTCCTCAATGTGATAATGATTGCACGAGTATTCAAACTCTTGATTTATAAAAGATTTATTATTATCTAATATGATTTTATCAAGGATTCTAAAGTGACAAATGATTTGATTGAGAATAAACTTATATATCTATAGACCTATGGTGAATATAAGTGACATTAATTCCACCTATTTAATGAAATACTCTATGCTATGATAATGAAATTATGTCCATCGGATGACATAGGATTAATTTTGGCAATAATATCTAATCCCCATACTAAAAATGGCCATGGGATAACTATAGTTTTCATCTATTATGTGTGGGAATGTATTAGGTTCCAATGATTTCAGTAGGCTACACACTTACGTACATACTAGCAAGTGTCATTATCTATTTTAGGCTAATATTACCTAGTATAAATTAATTTATTATCCTGAGCCATACCACTAATATGGCATCCACAAATACCATCATGGACCTCCTTGATTGTGAGAATAGATTCATCTAGTATTAGGAATATTAATAAGGTCTCTTCATAGCTTCACTAATAAATTGTGTTATTGAGGATGGTGTAATGGGATGTGTGTTGAATGAAGGATTTATGTTGGTGGTGATTGAGGTCTGGTGGTAGGATATTATTGTGGAGGTAGGTGTATATGTAGTGATAACAAGGTTGACTAGGATCAAGTATGACACAAATTTGATAATGAGCCAATGTTTGATGGGTAGTCAATAATAATTATTTGAATACAAAATTAAATTCAATAACATCATCTAAAGTATCTATTAAAGAACCAATAATGGATATTGTGTTAACGACTTTGTTACTTCCTTTAGGTACTTGCTCAAAATTTATGGAATGAAATTTTTTATTCAACTAGTCAACCATTTGCTTATATGGAAGTAACTTCTCATATTTAGTCTAGAACTCCTCATTCACCTATTTAATAATTAACTAGGAATCGTTGGAAAGACTTGAAGATGTTGAATATTCCACTAGAGGGAAAGTTGTAATCCAACAATTAGTGCCTCACATTCATCAATGTTTCTGGTGCATGGGAAATAAATTTGAAAGGCTTTAAGGATCATGTTACCTTATGGGGTTACCAAAAGTATTATCACTCTCGACCCATACATCATAAAATATCCATCAAAATCTAACTCATATCTGAATTATTCCTTAGTTGTAAATATATATTCATAGAAGAAGGCCATGATTAAGGGTTTTGTTGCTGCCACATGTATTACTAATGGCCTTTTGATTTACATACTCAATATCAAATTCACTTAATAACATGATCCATTTGGCCATTCGTCTAGTTAGATCTGAATTGGATAACATATATTTGAGCAAGTCAACCTTTGTTATTAGCTTGATTTGGTTATTTAACATGTAATGCCTGAGTTTTTGGCAATATTTGTCTTACCACCTCTCTTTGAAAGATCTCAAAATATGCATAGAATTTAACACAATCAATTTTCACCATACTGAGATGTGTTATTAATTCTAGACCAATTGGGTAGAGTTGTCTCTACCATGTTGATTTTTGGAATCTTGTTGCACTACTTGTTGGAGTGAGCATTCACACTCACTCATGAGTTAAGATTTATTGGGAGTTGGTTATTTATTTTTTATGTGTCAAATATTTTCACTCCTATTATGTGTGTAAATATTTCATAACAACTAAAATTGGGGCTAGTTTTACACCTTATACCTTTATAGAACAATTTTTAATAAAGTAGGGATAGATTTTTTAAAGTGATTTCATTACTGACCAACTTTATTAAAATTATTTCATTAATATCTAACTTTAGTAAATGTGGAGGGGTCATTTCAAAGTGGTGATTTTATTAAAGATGGAAGACATTTTATTGTGAAGTGGGGAATTTTTTTAACTAGAGAGGATGGTTTATTATTCAAGTGGTGGTAATTATTTTATTGGAGGAGATTTTTTATTATTTTGTTAATATATAAAAAAACAATATTATCATTGTAAAGGAGATTTTAATTTTTTGGTCATTTATATTTTATCCTTCTCTCGATTATCGAAGATGGAGGGTGAGGTTTAGTTTGGTAGGAGGTCATACCCCTTCACAGATTAAAAAACTTATTATCTCTCCTCCTTACCTTATTTTTTTTGGAGTTCATTATTATTGTGCTTTTCCCTCTTAGACCACATTATTGTCCTTGTCATCACACTTTGTACTCATGGATGCATTATGGACAAAGTCTGACATCCCATTTTTTAATGTGCATTATATTTTTGTGCCATTTTTATTCTCACAAATGAATTTTTAGTAGAGCTTAATGTCCTAAATCTTTTAGTATGATTTTGTGTCACACACCATTCCCTTGTTTTAGGAGAAACTTTCTTGTTATTGATATAATATTTTACAGATTGATCACATTCTAGTTTTTTTGCATCATCTAGTGTTTTTTGTTATATAGGATATTTACTTATGGTCACACTGAGAACCATAGAGTTTTATTATTCATGTTTGTATGATCTATGTTGAGCACTTAATCTTTAGTTGTTGACTATCCCATCACCACTAGGGTCATTTTATTAAGAGATATTTGTTTTATATCTTTGGAATTTTTTGATAGTTGATAGTTTCCTTTTAGATTTGTTCTAGATATTGATTTCCTTTTAAAGAGTATCTATTTTTATGAATATAGTGTCAACATGTTAATGTTTGAGTAGTGGATTAAGTCCACTCATACAAAAAATTTTACTTCACTCCACCCAATTAGTAGTATGGGGGGTATGGTGTAGATCATATTTCTTTGGTTATCATGTTCCTTGTTAACCTTTATTGCATTGCATCTTCTAGCAGTAGATCAAATTTAGTTGGTGAACCATTTTTCCCTATCAACACTTCTAATAGTCTATTTTTGTAAAGAGCTATTTTGGTGAATTTTAATATCATTTGTTTTTTGTGATCAAGCAGTGGATCTAGACCACTTGTGTAGATTTGAGTTCCATTGAGACTTTTGAGTCCACTAAGTGCATTTATATTTGATGGACTTTATTCTATCTAGTCTACCATTTTCAAAATTATGTTCAAGTATTGATCCATTTGATTTCTTGGGACCCCTTACATCATATGTTTTTTCTCTCTCAACTTTAGTTGTTACTAGTTTTTGGTCACCTTATGGTGAGATGAGACATTTTATCCTTGGTGACTCTTTTTCCTAATATTTTGAGATAAATGTTGATTACAAAGTTAGACTCATATGGAGTATCAGTTCCTATTTGACTTGAAGGTTATAGTGATTCATCATCCATGTAGTTTGGTTAGATGGATTAGTTACCATAGGGAGACTTTATATTTCATTATGATTTTGTATATGGGTACCTAATTAGGCTTAGTTCTTGGGACCCATCAGTCTCTTTGTTTTCTCTTTTCTTACTCCCTATTTTACACTTAAGGGAGTGTGTTTGAGTGATAATTCACACTTTCTCATGAGTTAAGATTTATTGGGAGTTGGTTAATTAGTTGCTATGTGTCAAATATTTTCACACCTATTTTATGCATGCAAATATTCCATAACAACTAAAATTTATTTCACACAACAAATTATTTGTTATGTAAAACAAACTATTATGCCTATTTAGTAGGCACTTCTTATGCTTCTCCTAGACCAGTGGAAGAGAGAAACTATGTGGATTGTATTATTCTTTGAGATAATAATAGAGATTCATGTATAGTTTTAGAGATGTTTTCTATGGTAATGGTTTGTAGGAGAGATCCTATAATCTCAATAATGCATTATGCATTCCATCACTACTTTGCATTTTTTTTAGGCCTATTGAATAGTATATTATACCTATATAACCCTAGATTTTGATTATTACTTAGGCCATTGGTGTTTCCTATTTTATTTCCATGCCAAAGAAGTCAATGCATAACTTATAAACAATCTTTTCTATGGCATGCATCTTTGATTTTATGCCCTAGAGAATAGCAGTAGAGGATGTAACCAGATGTTGATTCTACTAGTAACTATTTCATTATGAACAATTGTTTAAAAAACTATAATCTATATTTGTTGTATGTGTTAGAGGAAGAAACATATATAGTTGATTTTGATTAAACACATGGACATTCTGCTTCACATGTGGAACAATATTCAAAATTGTGAGAGCATTGTTGACAGTAGGTATGCTAGGCACCTAAGGATTAAGTTTCCTTTAAATTTTTATGGCCTCTTCATAGACCAATGTCAAAGTGTTGATAGTATCAACCCTTCATAAAAAGAATAAAGTAATTATATCCATGGCATTATTATACATTTATAATTCCAACACTTCATTTGGCTTATACACGAGGCTCAACTAGGTGTATCTCTTCTAGAATATTGCATTAAAATCCTTGATTGGTTTGTTGGGATCCCTCTTTAAGATATTAGAGTGTTGGTATATTAAACTACAACTGGTGACTTAGCCAAATTATGTAAGAAAAGTAGCTTGACATGCATTTTAGGAAGTAATGTAATTATCTATTAGATTAAAATACCAATAATAAGCAACATCCATTGGTGTAAAATTAAAAATCTTGCATATAACTTCTTCATTAAAAACATTCATTAATCTCAATGTAACTTTGAAAGATTTGATGTGCTCTTCTATCATTTTTCCTCTTGAAGGAGAGAAATATGGTAGATATTTTTCAAGATTCCTTGGTAGGTCATGTACATCCCCTAGGATGGAAATAATAAATCCAACTAGTTAAGGTGGTTGACCCATAAGATAATTAATAGGGGGAATATTTCTTACTAAGGAAAGTGTTTTTATTTTTATGGATAGGAGTAGTTGGTATAAATCTAGGCCTCCTATGATTTGATAAGGGTGAGACTAGAAGACAAGCCTAAGAACTAGATCTAGTCACTCTCATGGGTGAATCCAATGCAATTGTACATAAAAACTAACCTATTTTATTGAAGAAGCTCAAATCCCTCCTTCTATTAGTAAAAATAATGTCAATGCAATTTTTATGCACACTAATTCATAATAAGGTAGCCTCTAACCTTATAGGATCTCAATGGAGGTATACTCAACTCTAGGACACAAGTTGCATGTATGCAATTTTAACAACCAAGTGTTGGAATAATAGGTAGGTCATGTAGGTTGTTAAAAAATATGATGAATTAATAAATGGTTTCTAAAAGGAAATCAAATCTAGGTGAGTTGGTGGCTAGATGGTTGTTAATCTAGAGTTTGTAGATCCCAGAAATAAACTCAAAAATAAGGGAAGGGTAGAGAAGGAAAGAAAGATCCTATGGCTTTAGGAATCACCTCTCAAGTTGGTTTCTAAGTAGACAAGTGCTTTCAGAACCAATGTCTATTGAAAGCAGTTATTGCACACATGCAAATAGACATGGTCAAGTAGTCTAGGATAGTGTGATATAGGAAACTCAAAGGTTACTACTTTTAGAGTAATTATTACACACCATTACTTAAGAGATTATGACTTAGACTAGGGAGGTATATGATATATTTATTGCACATACAAAAAAAAATTATATCATTAAAATCAAATCTACACACTTATAAATATGAAACAATTAACTTACTTGCTAATGATCAATATAATTTGATAATTATTAAATATATTTTACACATCTAAAACTAGAATATTAATCATGACAAGAAATAATTACTCCCAGATATTACACACTAATAATTATAGATTAAAACAACTAAAAATATTAATCTTAATTACGTAGATCTTGGAGAGAAAATACACAAACACATTCCTTGACAATCAAAATTGATTCTGCTTATGTATTGAATTTTTTTTGACCCTTTACAAATCTAGGTTCATATGTTTAAATAGACTTGGGGAAGGGTCACCTCATCATCTAAGTACATGAAAATTTTGATTATGTGGCATAACTAGAACTTCAGTTCTAACAGTAATTTTAAAACTATATGTAATGTATACATAAAGTTAATTTACATTTATCAAAAATTAAAGTCAGCCTTTACAATATTATGCAACATGTGCATGTTTATAAAAAAAATCAGGTAACCTTTACATTAATTTATAAACATAATAAAACTAAAATTATAAAATTAATGCCACTACATTGAATTAGCATGCACAAAACTAGCCTTTTCAACTAACGTTGAGTAGACATCTGCATGGATGTGTTAACCTTAATGGGATTCATCACTGCTTATGTTAGCATTGAATATGATGTTACAACCTCAACCTTCTATCTTTTTCACCTCCAAATAAAGATAATATTTATGACTCACATCATACTAGCCTTATAATATCTAGGTTGAGTAATGAGGGTTTGTGCACCTTGTTAACTTGCTCTAAGAGTTTTGCATGATCAACCTTCATATTTTGGAAGTTGATCTTCAAAATTTTTAAATTTGGTTACATTATTTCTCACAAAACTTAATTTATATTTAATATCTTCTAGTACTAACCCTTATAGACTCTTATTAAAGTTCTTGGATGCTTCTTGAATGAGTTGGTCAAAATTGATTCTACTGACCAGCTTACCTATAACATCCCTTACCTTTGATCCTTTCAAATCATTAAAAATATGAAATATGAGCATCTCATGCTCT
>JARHVA010006653.1:737500-777500 GCA_037957365.1 Torreya grandis | reverse complement strand
CAAGGCTAAATCCCTAAATTGTCGGTCCTAATTTATTCTTAAAGAAAAGGGGAATGTTGGGTATAACAAATGGTGACTTACAAGGGGAATAATTACAAGTATTTGAGAACTTCAAACTTCAGTTAGTCATTTTAAATCAGACATGAATTGTACCATAGAAAAATATTAGAATCAAAGATATGAAAGAGACTCCCAACTACATCATATAACATGCTTTCTCATCCATGGATCTATGTGTGCTAAAGTGATGTTCATTTAACCCTTATTTTGAGGGTGTTTTCAAAGGCTTGGAGTAGCGATAGGCTTTGGTTTATTTATTTTGAATCTTATTAAATCAAGGATTACTCTGCTTCCATCTAGGCATCCATAAGCCCAACATAGATACCTTGGGTTCCTTTTCTCATCTTCATATGTTACAATAATGAAATAATGCTTTCAAAACTATCCATTGACTAGATATGTGAGTTCATTACTTTGTAGGCCCCTTAGATGGAATGCATTATGGCCTAAGATCTCTAAAATCTGATATGGTCCAATCCATAGTGGGGAAAATTTATCATGCTGACCTTTCCTTTTATGGGCTTTATCCCATAGAATCACTAAATCATAAATTCTAAATGCTTTGACTTTAGCCCTTTTGTCAAACCATCTCTTGACTACATCTTGGTGTTTTCTAAAATTTTATAGAGGATTAGTCCTTGAGTATTCCATTTCTATTATATCCATTAGTTGAGATTTTGCTTGTCATTTTATTCCATATATTCTTGCATAAATTGATAAGTCATCAATTTTAGCATGATTGAGAATACTGGACTTCATCCATACACTAACAAATAGGGTGAGGCCTTGAGGGCCTGCTTATATCTCAATTGGTCTACCCAAAGGGCATACTTAAGTAGATTATTCTAGTCCTTAGGCTTATCCCCAACTAACTAATTAATTGCATCTATTATGGTCTTATTCATTGACTTAGCCAATTCATTTCCTTGAGAGTAATAGTTAGAAGATGACTCGATGGTGATCTGATTATCATGAGCCCATTCAATGAATTTAGTTGATATGAATGCTAGCCCATTGTCATAACCTAGAGAAATGGGAGTAGCAAATCTAGTTGTTATGTGTTCCTTTAAGAAGAGAATTACATATTATGCTCTAAAATTCTTTATGGCCACCACCTCAGACCTTTGGGTATAGTAATATGTGGTAGTGATTACAAACTTATGACCTACTGAAGAGTTTGGGTTAATGACACTAATGAAGTCTAACCCCCACTAGGAAAATTTCCTTCCCTCAATAATAGGTTGCAAGGTCATTATTCCATGTACTTATTTTTTTTCTAAAGCTTGGCATTCATGACATGTCCTTACATGGGTAGGAGCATCCTTTAAGATTGTTAGCTAGTAATATCCCATTATTAGGATCTTTTAAGTTGTGGTGTTCCTAGATGGTTGAGCATTGCCTATCTTTTGGTGTAAATTTTCTAGAATATATTGAGAATCTTTGGTAGATACACATCTAAGGTATAAGCCTTCATAATTTCTCCTATAAAGGATTCATTCTTAATCATGAAGTAAGCAGCTTTGAGCCTCAAATCTCTCCTTCATTCTCTATTGAGTTTTGGGGGATAAGTACTTGTAAGTATATATTTAATTATGTCAATATACTATTCCCTTTTGTATATTTTGGATTCACATACCTCTTCAATAATAATACATGGATCAGGCTCAGACATGAGTTAGATGAGGCCTTAAGCCCAAAAAAATTTAGTAGAATTGATTTCTATATCGAACTCATATATCTTTGCCATTCATTTGCATCTACATTCTCCCAATTCATTTTATGACAAGGTAAGCTTCATATTTGGATCAAGCATGATAGTGATAGTCTTATTCCTTAAGATGTTATGTCAAAATTTCTTTATCACTTTTATGAGGTTAAAGATATATTTATCAATAATGGAGTAGCCAAGTTTTGTATCCTTCAAATTCATAATCATGAACATAATAAGATGTTTAGTTTCATCTTTCTTTTATGTTATGACATCACCAATATGTTCTGAAGCAAATGAGTATAAGTAAAAATCCTTTGTAAAATCTAGACTAATCAGTATTGGGCCCTGAGATATATCATCTTTCATGTCTTGAAAAGACTTCTAGGCCTCAATAATCCATTCTATTTTAGCATCTTGTTTGAGCATTGCATTCAAGGGTCTCACAATTTTTGCAAATCCTAAGATAAACTTCGTTATGAAATTAATCTTCCCAAAGAATGACTTGAGCTCCTTCTTGCTATTTGGTGGTTCAATATTTAAATCCATTAGATTATATCTAGATTGATGATGATTCCTTCTTTGATAATGATATGTCCTAAGAGCTTGCCCTTAGCTACTCCAAATGTGCTCTTTAGGTTCAATGAGATGCTAAACCTTCTGTATCTTTCAAAGATTGACTATAGATGGCCTACATGTCCATTCTTATTCTTGGAGAAAATAGTAAAGTCATCCATATAGATGATTATAAATTTACCTATTAATCCTTTAAATGCATGATCCATTGCTCACTGAAATGTGGCTCCTATATTTATTTGACCAAAAGGAATCCTCTTATACACATAGGTACCCCACTTCATAGTAAATGTCATTTTCATTCTATCTTCTTATTGTACTAGCACTTGGTTATAACATACAAATCCATCTATGAAGGAAATCATTTTAGATCCACTAACTATTTGTATCACCTCATCTAAGGATGGCCATGGATAGTTGTACTTAAAATATTTTCTTGAGTTTATGAAATCGACACATAATCTAATCTTTCCTTTCTTATTTTTGAATAGGACCTAATTGGCCACCTAGGTAGAATGTTTGAGTGGGAAGACTATCCTTACATTTAATGTATTTTTTACTTCTCTTTAAATGAGAGGTTCTAGGATAGGATTCACTGGCCTTTGTCTTTGTCTAAATGGTTTGTGGTCTGGTTTCAATGGGATTATATGGGTGATGACCTTAAGGTCATAAACCTTCAAGTCCTCATATGTCCATGAAATCAAATTTTATATTGGGTGAGTAAATACTTCACCCATTATGTTTCTTATGGATTGAAAATAAGACAAATGTTTATGTAGATTAGGCTATGATTATCACCCACATTCTCCCTTTTGAAGTCAGACTTGTTAACTTTGGGTTGCTTTTAATGTTGATCTTGGGGATCTATATCAAATGGTCTTTCTAAGGAGACCAAACCAATTGGAAGATGATTTTATTTGAGTTGAAGCAAACCTTCCTCATTTGAGTTCTCTTGGAAAAGATAGCTAATTTCCTTATCATCAATTATTTGGGACTCAAAAGATAGCTAATTTCTTTATCATCAATTATTTGGGACTCAAATTATCCTGAATTGAATAGAAATTGAATGATCTACTAGTCATCATAAAAAACTTGGAAACTCTCTATGTTATCAATAATAGAAGGATAAAGTAGTATCTCAATGGAAAATATCTTTACCTTGGCTTCTTTGAGAGGCTCTAAATTAGAAACAAAATCTATTAGTGAATTCGTAGATTGATTTTATTCTCTAGGAATAGGTACTATGTTAAAATCCACAAAGATCTCAACTAAATCCCTTATTTTGTGATTATATATTTTAAGATATGATAGCCTACATTGGTATTTTGTTATAAATTGATTGATTACCAACTCCAAATCCTTGATTACTAATAACTTCTTGAAATTTTTCATTAGTGCAAAGTATAATCCCAAAATTAATGCTTCATATTCAACCCTATTATTAGTACAAAGAAACTATAATCTATATACTTCTAGGAGCTTCTTTCCCTATGGATCAATTAATTCAATTCCTATGCTTGATCCTTCTTTGGATCTAGCACCATCAAAGTGGAGAATACATAACTAATTAGGGACTTAGGATTATAGCTCTTGTACTTTATTTTTTGTAGTGAAATTATAAATACCATGTCTAGGGGATTCATAACTTACCTCTTCATTCTTAACATTGTACTCCATGATGGGATACTTCATTCTTGGTTCTTGATCAATCCAAATTTGGTTAGTAATGCCTATCCATGGTATCTAAATGTGAGAGAAATATGTTGAGACATATCCATTGAGTGTCTTAAACCAATCCCTACTCAACAATAGTCCATAGCCTTCTAGTATGTCTACTACAAGGATGTCGATAATCATCTGGACTTGTGGCTTAGATGCAACTTGAATACACACATTAGTGAGCTCCCTAATTAATGTTACCAATGTCTTATCCAATTTTGAGACTGTTATCTTTGTTGGGTTTTGAGTTAGGCCAAGATTTTGATAAATAGAAGTAGGCATCATAGTTTTTGAAGCTCCAAAATTGACTAAGGAATTATGAATATTCTTAAACAATTATCTAATAGTCAACAATAAGGGTGGTAACTCTTTCATGCTTTTATTTATGACATTAGTGTTAGAGGATTTTGCTTTCTTTATAGGAAATTTTGTCTTTTGCATAGGGGCCTTCTCTATGATAGATTTCCATAGTAGCTCCTTATGTTCAGTGATCTGAGCTAATTCATTAAAGGTGATGTATGTTTTAATTTTCTTCATATCTTCAAAAAATTTATACCCTCCTCAATTTTGTTCATCCTTATTATGAGGCTAATAATTCTATTTTGGGGGAGTTATATTGTTATCAACCTTTGGATTCAAAGAAATGGTTGTGCTATTTGAAGAAATGGAAGTTATGAAGGGTTATCAGTTACTCAGTTTGTAACCACCTTCCTGGAATTGATAGAAAACATGAAAATCATCAGTGTTGTCCTCTAGTACATTATCATCTTCACTCAAAAAAGGAAACTCATGATTCTCAAATAACATAACAGTGATTGAAGGTTTAGAGAGCTAGTGGGATTACGGTGGATTATGCATCTGATCTTGCTTTACCACCTCTCTTTATAAGATATCAAAAGATACATAGAATTCAACATAGTCAAGTTCACCACGTTGAGATGTGTTATGATTTCTACACGAGTTGGGTAGAGTTGTCTCTGCCATGTTGATTCCTAGAGTCTTGATGGACTGATTTGCATTATTTGTAGGCATATTGAATGGTCTAGTATACCTTTGGAACTCTATATTTTGGTTAGTATTTGGGCCATTGGTGTTTCCTATCTTTTTTTTCATGGTAGGGAAGTCATTACTTAACTTTTGAACCATCTTTTGTATGGCATCCATCTCTAATTTTATAGATTTTGTGCCTTGGATAATAGTATTAAAGGACGTATCTAGATCTTTATTATGCTGGTAACCATTGCATTATGCATGGTTGTTTAAAAAAATATAATAAGGATGTGTTGATTCTATTGGAGTAGGAAACATATATAGCTAATTCTGATATAACATAAGGATGTTCTGCTTCATATGTGAAACTAAATTCAAAGCTCAGAGACCATTGTTGATAGTAGGTGTGCTAGGTACCTAAGGATTAAGCTACCTATATATGTTGATGGCCTCTTCATAGGCTAACACCAAAGTGTTGATAGAAATAACCCTTTGTAAAAATACTATAATAAGTGGATCCAAGCAATTCTTGTACATATCTAATGCCAAAAATTAATTTGGTTTATACATTGGGCTCAACTAGGTGTACATATTCTATAATATTTCATTAAAATTTCTAATTATTTTATTAGGCTCCCTCTTCAGGCTATTAAAGTGCTAGTATATTAAACTAGGGCTAGTGACTTGGCTAAATTGTGCAAGAAAATCACCTTGACATGAATTCCAAGAAGTTATGGAATTATCTATTAGATTAAGATACCAATCATAAGTAGTATCCATTAGTGTAAAAGGAAAAATCTTGCATACAACATATTCATTTATAACATTAATTAATCTCAATATAGCTTTGAAATAATTGATGTGCTCTTCTACCATTCTTCCTCTTAAAGGAGAGAGGGATGGTAGATATTTTTTAGGATTCCTTGGTAGGTAATACACATCCCCTAAGATGGAAATAGAATATCCAACCAGCCAAGGTGGTTGAGCCATAAGATGATTAACAAGGGAAATGTTCCTTATTGGGGAAGGTGTTCTACCTCTATTATGGATAGGGGTAGTTGGTAAAAATATAGGCCTCCTATGATTTGATATGGGTGAGACTACAAGACTAGCCTAAGAACTAGATCTGGTTACTCTCCTAGGTTACTCTAGTGCAACTCTACATAGAAAATAACCTATTTTATCAAATAAGCTGAATGCCATCCTTCTAACACTAGAAAGAGTGTTGATGAATATTTTATGCACACCAATTCATAATGATGTATCCTCTAACATTTTAGGATCTCAATGGAGGTAAACTCTACTCTAGGGCATGATTTACAGTTATGCAATTTCAACAACTAGGTGATGGAATAAAAGGTAGGATATGGAGATTGTTAATAAGGATGATGAATAGATGAATGGTTTCTAAAAGAAAATCAAATTTATGTGAGTTGGTGGCTAGATGGTTGTTAATCTAAAGTGGTTATATCCTAGAAATAAACTCAAAATGGAGGGAAGGGTATAAAATGAAAGAAGGATTATATGGCTTCAAGAATTGCCTCTCAAGATGGTTTCTAAGTTGAAAATCGCTTTCAAAAACAATGTTTATTGCTAGAAGCTATTTCACACATACAAATAGACATTATCAAGTAGTATAGGATAGTCCTATATAGTAACCTCAAAGGTCTTAATCAAAGGTTGATACTTTTAGAGTAGTTGTTACACACCCTTACTTAGAATATTATGACTTGGACCACGGAGGTTTCTAAGATAGCTTTTGCAAATACATATAAAATTATATCATTGAAATCACCTAAATAAACTTATAAATATGTAGCAATAAACTTACTATCCAATTATCAATATAATTTAGTAATTATTCAATAGTTTTTGCACATCTAAAACTAGCATATTAATCATGACAAGAAAGAATTCATCACAACTATTGTACACTAATAATTATTAAATGAAAAAACTAAAAAGATTAATCCTAATTATATAGATCTTGGAGAGAAAATACACAAACACATTCTCTAACAATCAAAATTGATTTGCTTATATATTGATTTTTTTTTGAACATTTACAAATGTGGGTTACATATGTTTAAATAGACTTGGGCAGGAGTCACCTCATCCTCCAAGTACATGAAAAATTTGATTGCATGGCATAGTTACAACCTTGGTTCTAACTATAGTTTTAAAACTATATGTAATGTATACATAGACTTAACTTACATTTATCAATAATTAAAGTCAGCCTTTACAATATTATACAATGTGTGCATGTCTACAACATAGATCAGGTAACCTTTACATTAGGTTCTAAACATAAGAAAACTACAAGTACAAAATCAACGCCACTACATTGAATTGGCATACACAAAACTGACCTTTTTAACTAAGGCTAAGTGGACATCGACATGGATATGTTAACCTTAGTGAGACTCATCATTATGTATATTAGCACTGAACTAGATGTTATAACCTCAATCTTCTTATTCTTTGATTACAACTCAATATGATATTGATTACCAACATCATGTTGTTGTCTTATGTTATCCAAGTTAAGTAATGAGGGTCTTTACACTGTGTTAACTTGATCTAAGATTTTTTCATGCTTGACATTCATATTTTGTAATTTGATCCTAAAAATTTCAAATTTAGCTACCTTATTTCTCACAAAACTCAATTTATATTCAATATCTTCTAGTGCTAACCCCTATAGACTCTACTTAAAGTTCTCAGATGTTTCTTGAATGAGTTGGTCAAAATTGATTCTACTAATCAGCTTGCCTATAACATCCCTTGCCTTTGATAATTCAATTTTGTTTTAAATATAAAACATTAGAGTATCATGATCTTGATATTTATGAATCAATTCCCCACCTATTTTCACCCACTCTCTAGCTTCTTATATTCTAATGACCACCAAATTGAGGGAATTTAATGCCACTAATGTTGTCATCAATTCTAGATGGATGTATTCCTTATTAGTAGTGAAAAAATTCAATAATTTTAGCTTATTCTCATCTTGATTTAAAGAATTTAATAATTGGTGTTGCTAAGCTATATGGGGGGCTAATTTACCCCTCATTACTTCAAGTGCCTTAAGAGCATTATAACATTTTTGATGTAGCTTATTTCACTTTGACCTCAATTCTTGCTCTAATATGAATTATCTATTGTTGTTCTTTGATTTGTGTTAATTCTTATTCTAGATCTTGTCTTTCCATCTTTATCCCTTGATGTAATCCTATTATATCATCATTTTGGGTTTCTACTAGGGACTTGAAATACTCTATATAGGGGGACTGACTTAGCTATATGTTCTTATTATTGGATAAGTCATAGACCTCCTATCTCTCTTCAAGAATAATTTCCCATCCAGCTTCATCCTCCAATTTCATCTTTATAACCCTTTGAATAATTCTTGAGGGCTTATAAAATAATGAGGTTAGTGATGGCAATTCTATAATTTTTAAATTGGGCTTTTGGGTAGCCTTTTTTCTAAGATCAACTTCCCATGTTGGAGTCACTAGTTGGGTAGGGAATATTTATTGTGCATCCTTAGTTGTAGCCTCCACCTAAATAGTTTTTGCTAATTATTCTATGGCTCCTTTGATAATTATATCAAGAAGGGATTTCCAAATGATTTTGGAAAAATCCACTCCTACATATTAGGGGAATGGATGGACTGTAATGAATTATTTACCCCTTTTACTCTTCCTTGAAGATGTAACAGTAGTCTCTTGGGGTGAACTAGTGTAAGGTATTGGATAATTAATCTATGTGGAAGACACATGGAGTTAGGAAGTGGCTAGTGTTGTTTCAATTTTATTAGTGTCCCTTTTCTTCTTCAAGGTTTAAACTATGGTAGTCCCATAGGTAATATCAATAGTGGTGGTAACAATGGACATGGTTGGCACTATGGGGGAAAATGAAACAATGGTGGTAAAAGAATCCTCCTCTACCTTGGGAGTGAGGAAAGGATTTTCAATATAGTATAAGTGGAAATTGAAATAGTAGGGGTGGAAATGTCATCCTCTACCTTGGGAGTTCTCAAAATAGCATTAATAGGAACTGAACAAAAAATGGGAACATATGAGGAAACAAGGGAAGTAGGGCCTAAAGGATGAGCCTTATTACCTATTTAGTTATGTATGTTTGGTACCTTCCCTTTATTAGATATAAGGATTAATGTATTTCCTCTTTAAAAATCCTCTTATTCATCTAGTTCTTTTTCTTTCTCCATTTATTATTGAGGAACTAAAGGCATGCCATGTGGTTGATCCACTATTGGATTCTCTGTTATGGGAGGAGCCCTTGGTTTCCTCCTATGATAAATAGTACCCTTTATCTCACAAGAAGAGCTTTAATAAAGTGAGGTAGTATATTCCTCTATAAATCATACTTGTACTTTAGATTCATGAAATTATGGTGCAATTATAGGTATTTAGAAGGGTAATGTCATTGGAATATCTTACTCCTTTGGATCAGATGATTCCAAGTTAATTAGATCCCTTGGATCTCCCCTAAGATCAGTCTCAATCAATATAGGCTCTTTCTTAATAGCCTTTAATAAAAATGGGAGTTCTTTGGAAGGCTCCCCTCACATATCTATTTGTTATGATGGTTGGCTATACCAAAAATTTTGTATTAGTCTACCCTTTAGGAGGTGGCAGCCTAGTATGCATTTCTTGTTATAAAATTGAAGGCTCTTGTTGAATTATCCTCAAATGATCCTATTTTAGGCCTACAAGTTTTGTCCATTCCAAGACCTAGGCATCATTCTTTACATTCATCAATATAAAATCATGGTCATAAAGTACATGTTGGTATGTAATACCAAAGCCCTAGATATGCTTTTGTATATGACCATGAGGATCCCAATCTTTGTGTCATAAGGTAGGTAATTGATAATGCTTTATTTTATTGCTTATATCCCCAAAATGCTTCCTAATGCTATAACACATTTTGCTAATGAACATGTGATATCTATAGAATATGATTTTCTTATGTTTAATCAAATCCTACTCCACTAGAGTTGATATGCAATTTCTTGCTCTGCTAGCTTGTCTGGAACATACTTGGGGAGTCATAGAGGGTGGAATTTATGATCAACAACCATGATCACCATATAGTCTAGATATAACTGTAGACACCTAAATTTAGCCACCAATGACCATCAATCAAGATTTTGACCAATTTCCACCAAACTATACAATTTGGCCTAGAAACACTAAAACGCATTAAATAAGTTAAAATTGACATATTCAAGTGTAGATTTTTGCAAGGGTATCATTAAATGGGGAAATGCATTTTAAGGGCTAGCTAACTTTGATCAGATCATTTCAATTCAAAATTCCAATTTTGCACTTGGGTGCTTTGGATTACTCTTTTCTATCAAATCTCTTGCACGAGACACATGCCTTTGTTATTTTGTGTTTACAACATCTTAAATGGCATAATAGATCCAATGCATCTAACATCACATCCTAATTTTAATCTATCCAAATTTTGGGCTAATAACAAGACATTATGATCAATTTTATTAGTTTATGTACAAAGGGCCAAAATTTGCACCAAAGTGACTCATCATGCTTAAGAGATAATTAAACCAAATCTTGAGCCTAATTAAGAATTGCATGAAACTTGTTGAATAATTTCTTTTTGAGAATGAATATTGAATATTTGCATCATCAAGTGATATCATTTCTTGAGAAGACATCCCTAGGCCATAAATGCATAAAATATCAAGGTTAACCCCTCCCATGCCTCACCAAGACCCTCCATGCCTAGTCAATTCCCCTTTATCTCAAATATTGATGATCATATTTATGAATTTTAATTAAATAATCAAATTAATAGCCACACATCTCCATCTTGAGATGGATGGTTTAGGTTGGTTTGACCATTTTGCAAAGTCTATAAATAAGAGACCTTGCCTATTAAATTGGAATCTCTCATATGCCAAAGTTATAATGCCCAAAAGCATTTAAAATCATTGCATCTTAGTGTTATAATGCCCAAATATTGAATCAAGCCAAGCCAAAGTCAACATGGTGCTAAGGAGAGATGGAGGTAGCCATACTTCATTGATGTAAACTTCATGAGCACAAAGCCAAAAAAACCACTAAAATAACCATTTTGGAGCATCCAAGGAAGGTGAAGGAACCTCTTTATTTCATGGTTTAGTTGTGTTTCCATTTTTTTTTTGTTAAATAAGTTATCCATGGTAACTAGGTGTAGAGATGTTATGCTAGTGTGTTTATTTCATTTTGAGACTAACACAATACTAACCATCCTCTCTTGAGTCAAATTCCTAGTTCACATAATGGCACGCTCGGTAGGACTTAGCCTCACAAATTTGGTCATAAATATCTTTCAAACAACTCACTAATCTTTTCTATGTAGGATCTTGGAGTGAGAGGACCAAAAAGAGTGAAATTTTAAGTTAAAATTCCATTTTTCCAATAGCATTTTTGTTCCTATAAAACTCACTTTTGCTCTCTATTATGATATCACTACTCACACAGTAGAAACTTTGCGTGAACAAAGTTGTTGTTTTCAAAATAATGATTTTGTAGACTTGACCAGAGATATCATCATCCAAAATAATGATATCATCCATTTAGGTAATGATATCATTCTTTGGGGTAGATATTTTGTTCTATTGGGCAGTGATTTCATTATTTTGGGTAGTGATTTCACATAATAGTGATTTCATCATCTCAATAGTGATTTTGTGTTTGTTATGTTTTTTTTTAGTAAATAACTATTTTGTTTCATAATAATTATTTTGTTTGATAGCAGTGATATCACTACTTTGGCCAATGATTTTTTCATGAAAATAATGATAATGTGTTTTCTATTTGAACTAATCCAGAATAGTGATATTATTTTTTGATAGTTGTGATTTTGTAGGTAAATAATGTTATTGACTATGCAATTATTATTTTGAAATAGAGAACTCATTTTAAGAAGTTGCTTCACTCATTTTCAAATTAGTTTCAAAAATAAAGGACACTCTAACTTTTACATTGCATGATCAAGCTTGGAATTTGTTAAAATGTGTTTTTTAGACCTTTCTGAAAGTCTAAAATGGATTAATAACCTTGTTTTTGGTGCTTATAAAATAATTTAGATGCTTAGGTAAATATTTGGATAAATTGTACTTTAAAAGTTACAACTTAAGAATAAGGAGTTAAAAAAACACCACCTCATCTTTCATTTAGGGCTTAAAATTGAATTCACTTGTCAAATTTTGTCTTCAATAGTTGTTAATTAGAACTTGATTGGATAAAATAGGGATGTTTCATGTATGC
Organism: Torreya grandis; assembly: GCA_037957365.1. Lineage (NCBI taxonomy): Eukaryota > Viridiplantae > Streptophyta > Pinopsida > Cupressales > Taxaceae > Torreya > Torreya grandis. The sequence continues at coordinate 765,140 of JARHVA010006653.1, read as the reverse complement.
TCTTCCATCCATCCCTTTGAAGGAACTTTTGGAATAAAAAATGATGTCCTTATTACACACATGCCTGGTCCAAGGCATAAAAAGAATATCATCTAAATAACTCCCCAAAAACTTGCAATAGTTTGGGTGATCTTGAATACAACCCTAACGTATTTCTCTTATGGATTTTATTTTCATTACATCTTGGTTTATGAGGGGGACTTCATCACCTCCTACAATTTCTTTATGGAAACTTTGACTTGGGGTTTTATCTCTTGATATTGACTTCATCTACTCCTACTAGGATTGAAGGTTTGAGTGGTTAAACCACTTTCTAGTGTTAAAGTTACACACAGGATGTATCTATACTTTAGACATCACACTACACTGAGTAAGCAATAAATGTAGTGGTTATAAAAAGGACAATACCTTGTTGCAAAAATACAAGAGCCATAGACACCCAATTATGTTCTTTTATTTTAAATTGTAACATGAAAGTCATTCTGTAATTGATCCCCCTAGAAACGATCAAAAACTTGTAGATCTTAGACAAATCCCCACTTATTTTGGAAGTGTTGTTGGTGTAAGGTGCACCTCAAGGTCCATATCATAGTACTATCATTTGAGATAAGGGGTGGGGGTGTAAAACCCATACTATATAACGTCCATTTTACTTTTTGGATAAAGACTAAAAGCCTCTCAAATGAAGTATATTTATGGATTCCAATAATACCAAGCAACCTTGAAAATTTAGGGCATAAGAGAGATTAATTAGTAGGTTTTATCCTAGATTAAAGTCCTATTTAGAGTCAAAACTTAGTGTGAACAAATTATAAAAACCAAAATACATAGTCCTCATTTTCATTTGAACAAAGAGGTGTTATGCTGCCCACATGAATCATCAATTTGCCTTATTCAAAATTCATCAAAACTTGGAGTCATATCATCCACTTTGGCACAATTATGCTACCTAATTGATTCTAAACTTTTACCAAACACTGTTTAAAGTCCTTCATTTATAATCTAAATTCAAATTTTCACCTTCATAGGCTCATAGGGTTGATGTGATAATTAGGTTTTCCATTTTTAATAAACTTGAAGGAACTTAGGTTCAATTTCCAATTTGGGTTGAAGGTAATTTAAGACTCATAATCATTATCACCACTTGATAGACTTACAGAGTTGAGAAAGGTAGTGTTATGCTACCAAATATGTGAGAAACCATCTTTTCCTTATAGAGTTTTTGAAACAAACATTTTGTCATGTCTTTTGAGTAATCTAGCATTATTACGCTACCCAAAACATTTCAAACATTGTTTCATAGACCTTTTTATATAGAGTTCAAGTTTATACACATTTTTCAAGCTAATTTGAGTATACCTTTTATAAATATTTATTTAGCACATTTATGTTGTTCACATTTTTCTAGTCTCTTTGTCAAAAGAACCAAGTTTTATACCATTATTTGTGAGAAAATAAACTCTCTAAAGTTCCTTTTGTTTCATGCATTATACCTATTTGATCGAGTTCATGTCCAAAAGTCAAATACCTAGTTTTTATTAAAAGTGTTTCAAATCCATTAGATTAAAATCTCATCTATTTGAAAGTCTAGATTTTGACATCATTTAGCCAAGAGTCATAACACATGCCTTATTTGAGTTTAGCTTTTGACACCACATTTGGACAAAAGACCTAGTAATTGTTTATTTCCTAGATTAGACTGATTTGAAACACTTTGACCTTAGAGTTTTTCAATTTAATTTTAGGTCCATTTACTTGATCCTTTTGAATAAGACATGTAACATTAGATACTTAACATTAGCTTGTTTCATCACAAATCATTGGGTAAACCTTTTGATCCTTTTGACAAATCTAGACCATGTTTTAACATCATTCTTTAGACATTATCTTTTTAGAGTTTTTAGAACTCTTTTCCCTTTCTATTGCAAAACATTCACTATGGATCCCAACATGTATTCCTACACTTTTAATGGACTCATGTACAATTTGGGGATTATTAAGGTGGTTGCGCAAGAAGAAATGGTGAAAGACCCCTATGTAGATAATACTTCTTATGAGATGGATCAATATCCCTCTTATATTACTCAAATATGGGCATAAAAACAAGATCCATTGGCTAAATATTTAGTTAACACACCACCATATTTAGAATAGGACCAAGAGTAAAACACACAATACTTAGCTACAATACCTAGATTTGAAGAACCAGTTCCTCAATAATCATATTATATTAATACGCCATCCATATATGATACATTTTTGTTTGATCATCATTTTTTTTAGAACAAAGATGAGATTTTGGTTAGAGCCATAGAATTAGGGGCTAAGTTTCTAATGGACTTCCCTCATGAAAGTTTACCAAGCCTAGTAAGAATGCCTCACAACATATTGTATAACCAACATGCCTCTTCTAGTAATCCTTTAAATCTAGTCCAAATGATGTATCAGGACCCTAATATTCCTAACAAAGAAAAGAAACCCATGGAAGACCACTTTAACCAAATATAAATAGCATATCAAACCTACCTAAATCTAGCATGCAATTTCAATCAGACGACCATGGCAAGTAAACCTCTTATTGACTTAGTTCCTTCAACAAGAGTTTTGATAGAGTTAACTAGTCAAGAAAATTAGAGTTTAAACCCATTCATGTAATAAAATTTGGTATAAAACTTGTTTCATATTCCAATTATCGAAGAAGTTTATTCTACTTCTACTTACAATAATGAGGAAAATACAATGGATAATGTGCAAGCAATGTTCAATCCAAATCAAACTGGTACTAATACAAAAATAACTAGTCAATAACATATGCCTCTAGTTAATACCATGAGTGTCTCTATAAAAATAGGAATGGGTGCTTTTGTAGCCCAACTTTAACTATTTTCTTTGTCAAGTGCACAACTAATAAGATCAGGTAGTCAACCAGTAACTGATGTCATGCATCAATAACAGAATGTGATGAATCATATTCCTACTCAAAAGGTGATGAGTAGAATTCCAAAACAATAGGCATAAATAAATATACTAATGTAGCAAAGGTCAGACATATTTCCACCTCAACAAGGGTAAACTAATGCTCTACCTCATCAAGTAGTAGCAAATGTACCTTCTTCTTCACATACCAATATGCCAATTCAAAACCAAATGATGTTTAATCAACAACGTATTCATGTTGGTTAATGACAGGTGCCAAATCTCCAACATGTATCCACTTCCCAACCAAGATTCGTGCAATAAGGGGGTTCTAATGTTTGTCAAATACTTATTAGGCAATAATTTCCTTTTGTGTAGATCATACCATAAGTTCAGAGACATGGTCTTAGCTCACAAGGTCCCACTCAACAACAAGGTTTAAGTAGTCAAAAATAGGTCCCTATTCAACCACAACAGTTATAGTATCATTATATTCCTTCATCCTAGCCTCAAAATCCTCCAAGTCAAACCTTCATCACCAACCCAAACCTGAATATCACACAACTAGATATATAATTTCAACAAGTACATCCTAATCCATGTATGCATATTCTTGGTTTATTCCCAAACCAATATAATGTATATCAAATACCCCAATCGTACCCTAGTCAAAGTGATTCAATTGTGACCACCCAACCATATGCCTAGGCCAATAATCCTACAAGTTTCCTAAAGCAAGAGTTACAATAAATATATGATGCAATCACTGCCATCCAAGTGGGGAAATAAATAAAAAGTTTTAAGTTGGATGATGTGGGTTCCTATCATTTCAATATGGAGTACTTAAAATTTTTATTTACTTTAGGATATGATCCAACAAAATTTTATAAATACAAGGGGAAAGGTGACCCCATAGCCCATTTAAATGAGTTCTTTGTCACATGTCAACCACTAATAGATTTTGATGTCTTTTTAGAAAAGTTTGTGTAGCACTTTTCCTACAATCTTAAACATGAGATTTCATTGGTAAAATTGACACAAGAAAATTAAAAATACAATGATAGTTTTATGAGTTACCTATAATGATGGAGAGACCTTGAAATCTGATTCACCCATAATTTTCTAGATAAATAATTAGCCACTATGTTTACTAAAAATTTGCATAGTGAGATAGCCTGCCATTTGGAACTACGATATGTGCATACTATGTTTATTTTTTGAGTGATAACTCATTAATAAATGAGTCATCAAGCTTAATTCAACTAATCAAAACCAAGGTACCAATCTGGGAAGTATCCAAACCAACATCTAGTCCAAGCACAAGCATCACAACCAACACAAGCCAACAACCAAGATAGATCAAAGATATTCAAACAAAATAGGAATGTTGTGGGAAATGGATTGACCAAGTTACATCATGTAAAAATGGTGAAAACATCATCTACTCAACCTACACCACCTTTTCATCTTACTCCTACCTAAGAACCTCTTCAACCAATGCCAAGACCCGTGTAACAAATGCCACAAGCTTTACCATTACAAAAAACTCTTCCAAAGATAATAGTACCTAATCACCATGTTTTTAGTGACCTTGGAGATCCTATTAAATCTATGTTATGTAAACTTGTCACCAATAATTTGATTAGTTGGCCAATACCAAAGCATTATCTACAAGGCATTCCTTATCTTTATTGGTACCATGAAAATGAATTCTATGAATATCATCAGGTCAATGAGCATAATTTATGATGATGTGTACAAATCAAACATTTGATAGAGAATATGTTAGAGAATGGGTAGATCACATTATATGGTGGTGCTTCCACCTTTAATCATACTCTTTAATTCTATCAAAACCCTTTTCCATAGCATAACCAACAATAACAACAATAAACATGTCCAGTGCAATAATAAAATAAATAGTATAAAAATCAAAGATTGAACCAATAAAACCAAACAAACTAACAGAATCAATAACAAAACTGACAATGTCAGAACAATGGACAAAACCAAGGTTAGAATGGTAACAACCAACAAACCTACAATATAGTTTCACATGACTACAACAAGGTTTTAGGTCATATTTTATTGGGTAGCATTAATACCACCTCTATTAATCCTAGACTGAGGACCAATCAATATCAACCATTTCTAAATAATGCCACTTAGCCAAATTACATGGATAATCCTTCTTTGACTTGGGACCGCACACATGCAAACCAACTAACTAGGATTTTCACTTTTGGACCTTATACTGATAACTCATCCTTGCCCCATGACCACATACAAGTGCATTGGTATCTGAGACTTGTCCTATCTAGTCCCACACTATCACCATCATTTGCTAGAAGTCATGGTCTTGTATTTAATCTTGATTATGAAATCACAACTCAGAGGTCAAATATTACCATTCCAGGCCCACAACCATCTACCACTTTTCCCATTATCCAACCACCTATTTAAGATCAAAATAATCCATTTACCATTGACCCAAAAAATAAGTTTGATATTATGGAATAATTAGAGAAGACACCATCCCAAATCTATATTTTAGATTTGTTGCAAATGTTGACAATCTACAAGAACATTTTGAATGAGTTCTTAACCCAATCTAGTATTTTTATTGACATATCCCTTGATGAATTTCAAGTTTTAGTTGGACACCTAGCTCCCACCCAACAATCCACATTCAACCAAAGTGATATATCTTCACTTGGCTTGCTCCATAATAATCCATTATACATAGAAGTTTATATAAAGTAGCATAAAGTGAATCATGTCCTTATATACAATGGATCAAGCCTCAACATAGTGCTTATAAAGTTCATCAAGATTCTTAGGTATATAATGGCATATCTCTAGATAAAAATGATAATTATCAAAGCCTATGATAATCAGGAGAGAGAATCACAAAGCACCATTAGCCTACTAATTATCATTAGGCCTTTAACCCAAGATACACTTTGTCATGTGCTTGATCTTGATTTGTCATATAATATGCTTCTAGGTAGGCCTTGGTTACATGAGATTCATGTAGTCATGTTAATGCTGCACCAATGTATCAAGTTCTCCCACTCAGGGATGGAAGTAAATATTCCAAGAGATTTTTACCCATATAAACATTACAAACATCTTGGGGTTGAGTTTCAAAGATACAATTACCAATACAACATGAATCTAAGTTCTAAATTAGATAAATAAAAGGCTATACTTATTGATTCTCTAAAGGACAATTGCATAGATCCTAATACCTTATATTCCTTTTCCCACATGTTACCTCCTAAAGCTCTAATCATTACACCATTTCAGCTAATGGCCTTAAAGAATATTTAATGCATGATAACTTTTATATTTCCAATCTTCCTTAGAATCCAAAGACCTTTAAAAGACCTAAATTTACCCCACACATGCATTGGAAATAAAAGAGCAAAAATAAAAGAACTATCATGTTTGTACCAGCATTCGGCCTAGAACTGAACCCTCTCAACGGAGATAAATCATGGTTATACAATGACAACCAAGCTGATTGTTATAAGAGTGAAAAAGTATCCTATTCGAGAAATAAGACTATGATGAAGAGGCCTTAGACCAAATCAACAAGGAACCTTTGAGCTAATTTTTATGACCAAATACAAAAGACCCTATGAACTTGGATTTAAACCACCTGGGGATGACCCCACATATCTTATTCACATTCCATCATCAATGACTAGTGATGATGATCTCAATAGTGAAGTAGAGTATGATCATAACCTTATATTTGATGACCTAGCCAAGACTAACATGTTTGATAATAATTCTATGTGTACCCTTACCTTAGTCATTCATCACAACCCATTACCATTATACTATCCCTAACTGATAGATTGGTACCAAAAAGAATCTAGTTTACTGATTGATGAATTTTAAAATGATGAGGCGGTTTGTAATTTTCTAGGCCTTAGAGACAATGTTCCATTGGGAGATCATAAATCTGGATTCTCAATCACATTGGATTCTGAAGCCTATTTCAAAGAGTAGGTGAACACCCTTAGCCAAAAAAAAAAAAAAAACATTGAGGTCCCAAAGTGAAAACCTCTTTGAGGCACTTTTTAACTAGGGAAAAAGTAAAGATAAAGGCCAATCTAGTGGTCAAAACCTATTTCAAGCACCATTAGATGGGGGTGTGCATTCTTCTTTGAATTTAGACCAAGAGACCACCAATGATGATCTTTCTTATGGATCTGAGTTCAATTTTGAGCAACAAGTGTTTGTTCAAATTCTTCAAGAATTTTTTATTATTTTTGTCACATCAGTAGATCTCCTATTAGGGGACTCAAATTCATCATTCCTAGGAGAACTTGAAGAGGAAGTCCTAATAGAGAACCCTAATATAGTCCAATAGTTCAAGTCTTACCTACTATCTTAGAAGATATAACAATCGTTCTGGTCAAAAATATAATAAAGGTAAACATCAAGACTCCATCAGACCCAAATGGATAAAATTAGGTGCACCCCTCACTGAGGAGGAACTTGAAGTCTTTACTTCTCTATTGAGAGAATTTGTAGATATCTTTACATTGTCTTATTTTGACATGCCAACTTTAGACCTTACCTTAGTTTTACATCACCTTGTGGTAAATCCTGATGCCAAACTAGTTAAGCAAAAGTTATGCAAGATTCATCCTCATATTTCTATATTATTAAAGAAATATTTGGAAAAACTCTTAGAATTAGGATGTATTTGATCCATTGACTAATCAAAATGAATATATAATGTTATACCTATTAGCAAAAAGCTTAAAGGAATTAGAATTTGTACTAATTTTTGAGACATAAACAGAGCCTACCCTTGAGATGAATTTCCATTGCCTAATATTTACATGATCATCAACTCCACGATGGGTTATGAGATGCTTTCACTCATGGATGGCTTTTTAGGATATTACCAGATCAGAATAACACTGGAAGATTAACACAAAACAACATTCATCACTCCATGAGGAATATTCTATTATAAATTAATGCCATTTGGTCTTAATAATTCTATATCCACCTATCAAAGAGCCATGATTATCATATTCCATGATATGATGCATGATATTATTGAAGACTACGTCGATGACATACTAGGTAAATCAAGAACTAGGGCTGACCATCCAATAGTGCTATGTAGAGTATTTGAAAGACTATGTGAGTATAAAGTTTAAATAAATATAAATGTGTGTTTGGCATAACATTAAGTAAATAATTTGGATTTATCATGTCTTGTAGGAGCATTGAAGTTGATCCAACCAAAGTCTAGGATATAATAAAGATGCCACTACTAACCAATTTAAAGTAGCTCCACTATTTGTAGGGCAAGATCTAGTCAATCTGATGCTTCATATCTCAGTTAACATACAAGTGTCATCCATTTACACATATTCTAAATAATGGAGTTGTATTCAACTAGGATAATCACTACCAAGTAGATTTTCAATAGTTAAAATATTACCTAACAAATCTACCTATTTTGTTACCCCCTGTAATAGGAAAACCATTTTTTTTGTACCTATCAGCTACAGATAATGCCTTGGGGGTAATTTTAGCTAAACATGCTGACAATAGAAAAGATCATGTAGTATACTACTTAATCCATACATTGGTCACATATTAACACAAATATATGCCCATTGAAAAAGCCTATTTAGTCATGTTATTCATAGCTCAAAAATTGTGACACTACATGTTGAACAATAAGACCATGGTCATTTCCAAAGTAGATCCACTCAAGTATCTACTAACTAAAATAGATTTAAAAGGAAGAATGTCCAAGTGGATCATGCTTCTTAGTGATTTTTCCATAGAGTATGTCAATCAAAAATCCATTAAGGGGCAAGTTATTGTAGATCAGCTTACTAAAGCACCCCTTACAGACATAGAACCACTCATATTCCAATATTTTAATAAATCCATAATGAACATCATTGACATACCTCTTGAAGACTAGCATTAAAATTTATATTTTGATGGATCATTCATAGCACATGGATTAAGGGTAGGCCTTTTATTTATTACACCACATAGGAATTTAATCCCTAAATCATTGAAGATTAGTTTTCTTTGTACCAAAAACATGGCTGAATATGAAGCACTTGTTGTAGGGCTTTGTCAAGTGGTACAATGAAAATTTTCTCATATCAAGGTTTATGGTGATTCTTAATTAATCATCAATCAGGTTATATACCACTTTTATACCAAATATGACAAGTTGGTTCCATATAAGGCCATGGTCGACACTCTCAAACAATAGATTGTCGACATTTAGTTTGAGCATATAAAAATGGCAAGTAACAAAACTATAGATGCTATAGCCACTATTGGATATTTTATTTGACAAATATATAAATCTATAGAGTATCAATTCCTCATTTAGAACTTGTTCACACCAACTCATGAGCCTTTCACTATCATGATGATTTGTGATATTGTTGGTCCTAGTTCTATCTAGTACTTAGACCTTTACAAATACCTTTATAACCAATTTTTACCACTTGACCTCTCATAATAAAAAACCAAATCCTTTATCCATCACTCCACTCATTATACTCTACTTGGATCAACCATCTACCACTATAGTTTTGATGGAACTCTACTTTGTTGTTTAACTTTGGTAGAATCTACAAATGTGTGGAACCCACTCTAGTGGAGTAGTTTTATCAAAAAATCTTTTATGTAATAGTTATTATTGCCCCACAATGGACACAAATGTAGATGCATATGTAAAGAAGTGTGACAAATTTCAATGGCATGCCAATCTAATTCATGCGCCAACCAAGACTCTAAAACCAATGTTGACACCATGGCCATTTGATACATGGAGACTTGAATTCATTGGTAAAATATATCCTACATATTTATATTTCCATAAACATATCTTTACCACCACCTAATATATCACTAAGTGGGTCAAAGCTATACCCCTTACTTATGTAATTGGAAAGCAAATTTTTAAGTTCATTTTTAACCATCTCATCTATCACTATAGTATCCTTTCCAACATTATATCTGATAATGGAGGATCCTTAAAAAACAAATATGTCAAACAATTATGTACTAAATATAATATTACACAACATTTCTCTATGGAATATTACCATGAAGGTAATGGTCAAGCTAAGCCATCTAACAAAATAATTATTAACATTCTCAAAAATATTGTCAATGATACCAGTCATGATTGACACCTTTAGATATTTTATGCCCTTTGCCATACCAATCACTATACCCCCATAAGAGCCACTCCATAATCACTTGTTTATGGTACTAAATCCATACTTCTTATTAAGATTGTGTTACTTTCACTATGACTATCTTTCAAGCATGTCCTAGATGATCATGACTACCGAGTAGCTTACCTATAAGAGCTAGACCTACTTGATGAAAAATGCATAGTTGCGCTCAATGATCTTCAGGCATATCAGAACTGACTCAAAGGCCACTATAATCAGCATGTCAAATATAAAACATTTGAACTTGGTGATCTTGTTCATAAAGAAAACCAAAAGAATACCATGACTAAGAAGAATCATAAAGGTAAATTCAAACCAAATTGGATAGGCCCTTTCATCATTACTATAGATTATGGACTAGGAGCATATAGGCTTACCACACTAGATGGAGATGAACTTCTGGAGCCAATGAATATTATTCACCTCAAGTGGTACTATGCTTAATCACTATGACGTATTGTCTATACAGACCATTTTAGTTGTGTCATTTTCTCACTAATCTTCTTTGTACGAATATCATTCTTATCATTCCTCTTAGCCTATTACTTATCCATTTTACCATTCCATTCTATTAATCAAGCATATTTTGAATCCTATCTACCTAGCCCATTTGACCTTGGTTTCACCATTAGTTGCAAATTTTAGCACCAATGAATCCAATCAATTTTAGAAGTTCTTTCAATTATTTTAGATAGAGATAGCATTTTGAAGCAGTATGACAAAAATTTCAGCAATTGCATCCTTTGTTTGTTGTTTTTTTCTTCTCATCGATCTTGATACTAATTATAACCACCTATGGGCAAACTAGTGCCATTGATCTATGATGTTGTATCCTAGTTATAACTACCAATGGGTAAACTAGGGGAAACATTTTTTTATTGTGCCTTAACCATACCAACTTGCCATTTCCTATGTTGTACTATGCCTTTATCCAAACTATGCCTATTTTGTTTGAATTGACTACTACACTAGTCATATTACTCCACTATAAAGTAAAACTATAGTGAATTGAGTTCTAACTCTAGGATTATGTAAGCAACACTTGATACTTGTTGAGGTCAGCTCAGTCACCTTTTCTAGCCACTCTCTCATCGTTTTGTGAGAAATTATTAAGTTTGAATGCTTTTTCCATTTTATGAGCAATTATTAAGTTTGAATACTCTCACCATTTTGTGAGCAACCTAAGCCATACTCTTACCATTTTAAGAGCAATCTAAGAAATTCTCATGACATTTTGTGAGATTGAACCATTTAGTGTCTTGTCATTCTCGATCAAATTGAGATACTTCACCAAAAATTCAAAAAACATTTGTAAAACCATTAGAAAAAACCAAAAACATTGACCACTCTTCTACCTTAAAGATTTTGGGAACCCCTACTAAGTCACAAGCAAATTAATTGTTCCTTAGTTTCCTCATTTTTTTTGGCCTTTTATTCCACACACTTGTCATTTTTCAAGACCATTCATATTCTTATATTCCATCCATTGTGTTTGTTTCCATTAGTTATCATTTTCTTCCCATTTCCTAGGAGAACTACATTTGTCCTAAATTTTTTGTTGGATATTACATCCATGAAACTATGTAGGTAGTTTCTACTTACCTAGTGCATATAGAGATAGCTTGACCACCCCCTTCCTTTTCTTCTATTCCCCTATTCTATTAGTTTGTTAATTTGCTACCTATTTTCTAGGGGCAATGTTTGTATGGCTTAAATTTAAATTTTTTGTTTCTTTGTTATTTTGTTTGTATACATGTTTGTTTGATTTTAGTATGGTTACCTTGATTCAATCTATGTGCATTCATTGGGTGATTCCTTACTCACACTTACACTCAAATCCATCCATATTCATACATATACATTGGCATCATGGTTTCTATCATTGGTGCATTGTTTTGTATTGGGTATTAGATTATGGGAGTTAGTCCTTATGCATATTTTGGCCAAGCCCTCATGACATTATACCATGATGCCTACCGACATGTGATACCACAAACTTAAGCTGACTTCAAGAAGTCTATTTAGCAATGATGGCATCAAAATCTCTTTGGTACCAACATCTTGATTCAATCCCAATCATATCCTACATAGAGTGATTAAACAAATGAAAAAAATTCAACCTTTATTTAGTTTGGATGAGCATCTCCCTACTAGTAGGTTATCCCAATTAATATTTATCCTCTGTATCATATTATCATCATCATTATCCAAATCAATCATGTTTACATGATTGGGGTCCAATGATTATAACAACCTATGGGCAAATCATTACACAACATCCCATCTGCATTTCTCAATGATTATAACCACCTTTGGATAAATCATTGTGTTATCACCCCTTGAATTTTTTTTCACATAGGTGGGCATTGTGTTATCTTGTTTGTCTATCCTAACTGGGGTAGCTCCATCTTCTTAATGATTATAACTACCTCTAGGCAAATCATTATGTTTTCATGTCACATTGCCACTATCAGGGTCCAATGCTTATAACCACATTTGGACAAGCCATTATACACCATCCCACTTGTATTATCAATGAATTTGACTAATTTTTCAGTCTCATTGTGTTTTCACCCCCGTCATTTTCCTTTCTTTGGTTCCCTCATTAAGCTTCTTTCTTTCAAGGGACTGCTTGCCGACCTTTTGTTATGCCAACCATTACCTCAAGGGGGCATCATATAGTTAGTTCATCATCATTGTAGTTTTAGGCATATAAGACATTTTCATTCAGTGACAATACGTTATCATGCTTATATCTTGTAACACCTTCCTAAATAGGGGAAAACTATAAACACCTAAATTTGGCCACCAATGACCATCAATCAAGCTTTTGACCAATTTCCACCAAAATGCACAACTTAGCCTAAAAACACTAAAACACATTAAATAAGTTAAAATTGATATATTTAAGTGCCAATTTTTTCTAGGGTATTAGTAAATGGGGTAATGAATTTAATGGGCTAGCTAGCTTTGATCAAATCATTTTGAGTCAAAATGCCAATTTTGCACCTAGGTGCTCTAGATTGCTCTTTATATCAAATCTCTTACATGAGACACATGCCTTTGTTATTTTGTGTTGAAAAAATCCTAAATGGGATAACAGATCCAATGCATCTGACATCACATCTTAATTCTAATCCAACAAAATTTTGGGCCAATAATAAGACATTTTGACCAATTTGATTATTTTATGCACAAAGGGCCAAAATTTGCACAAAATTGATTGATCATGCTTAAGAGTTAATTAAAATAAATCATGAACCTAATTAATAACTCCATGGAACTTTTTGAATAATTTCTTTTTTAGAATGAATATTGAATATCTGCATCATCAAGTGACATCATTTCTTGGGAAGACATCCCTAGACCATAAATGCATAAAATATCAAGGTTAACCCCTCCCATACCTGGTCAATGCCCCTCCATCTCAAATATTGATGATCTTAGTTATGAATTTTAATTACATAATTAAATTAATCATTAACCACACATCTCCATCTTGAGATGGATGGTTCAAGTTGATTATGACCATTTTTCAAAGTCTATAAATAGGAGACCTTGCCTATTGAATTGGAAGCTTTCATATGCCAAAGTTATAATTCTCAAATTCATTAAAAATCATTGCATCTTAGTGTTGTAATGCCAAATATTGAGCCTATCCAAACCAAATCCAACATGGTGCTAAGGAGAGATAGAGGTAGCCATACTTCATTGATGCAGATTTCATGAGCACAAATCTAAGCAAGCCACTATAATAAGAATTTTGGAGCATCTAAGGAAGGTGAAGGAACCTCTTTCTTTCATGGTTTAGTTGTGTTCCCATTTTGTTTTATTAAATAATCTCTCCCTAGTAACTAGGCCTAGAGATGTTATGCTAGTGTGTTTATTTCATTTTGATTTCATTTTGGGACTAACACAATACTAACCATCCTCTCTTGAGTCAAATTCATAGTTCACAGTAAGTATTAGTCACCCTAAAAATCTAGTGTATCTACTATGCTCTTTGCAATTCTGGGCAATGTAGTCTCATGAATTACCTATCATACTTGAGGATACATGTCCTCAAAAATTTATACCATGTGTTTTGTGTATGCATATATATGCCTAAACTGATAGTAATCACAAATATGATTCTTTATACAATCTATGGCCAAGATCCAAATCTTGCCAAGGTCCCTTTATATTGTGCCACTTACTCTTATGTATAACTTGTTCCCTTAGTTTGAAGTTGATGATCTCTCCCAAGGAAAAAATTACATCACTAGTCATTATCATATCCATTAATGGCACCCAATCTAGGTTAAGAAAATGGATATTAGGCATGCCATACATTATATTTAATAGGGCCATACCAATACATACCCCCATTCTCAATTTTCTAATGGGGGTGGGATACATTCCTTTTAAGACCATAGTTTTCCCAGGAAGAAGCCATGATCTCAATAATTTATCAATTGCATTCTATTTGTTCCATGTTAAATATTGTATCTAAAACTAGTAGAGATAAGTACCTTTGGAAGTCATCTATAATGATGTAGGACATGATTGTCTAGTGATCCATATGGTGTACTAAGGCATCTTTTGTGATTTTCCTATCAAAGAATAAGTCTTGTAGAAGGGTGATGTAGGGCATAACCTCAATCTTGGCCACTATATAGTTAAATCTTTGTCTTTGAAGATGGATCAAGTTTGTAACCATTTATCATTGAGTAGGTGATAGATTTATTTCATGTGAAAATGCATCCACATCATCAACAACCTCACATAATTATGAGTAATTAACATATATAGTGTCTAAGATTATTACATCATACACCATATATGTGAACTCTATTACATATTTGATGGAGAATGGGGATCATGGAAGTGCTCTTTTAAAACTCTTATATGATGACATCATTATAATTTTTTGGTATACTCAAAGTCTATTTCCTTATACTATGAAAACTCCTTTATGCTAGTTGTTCACTTGAAATGGATTCCTAGGTAGCTAGGGATTTCATTCAAAAAATAGAAATTAAGTTTTAATTCACTTGTGAGTAATGAATATGTCAATAACTACAAATCATGTATATAGTCTTTTTCATTTAATTATAGTTCATGTGCTTTTAATGTCCAATGTTCATATGTTTGTTTTACCTACACAGTTTAAATCTCATTAGTTTAGTTGGTGGGTTACCTTCTTTGGAAAGTGTCAAGAATTTGTTTTGTTTTGTTGGGTAAGAATAATGAGCTTTTGGTAGTCAAGATTCAAAAGTCAGGAGTTAATTTTTGTCTCGGGATCGATCTAATAAAATTTCCAACCAAAGGATCTAAACATAAAGCCTAAACAAAATTCCTAAAGACCAAATCTATCAAAATAATGTCCAAACAAAATTTTTGACCAAAAGTTTTGAACACAACCTCTAAATAAAAGAAAAACCAATAATGACTATTTCAAACAAATTATCCAATAAAAATTCCCATACAAAATTTTTGATGAAAGGGGCAAAATAAAAAGCACAAACAAAATGTCTAAATAAAGAATCCCAAAAAAACTAAGTCCTTATTTTGAATAAAATTTGTGATTCAAAAAATCTAAACAAAAAGTTTGATATAGAAAACCCGATGAGCAAAGGCTGAGCAAATCTAAAATTTTGAACAAAATGTCTGATATAGAAATTCCAAACAAAAATTCTAAATAAAATAAAACCCAAACATAAGTCATGAAAAAATATTTTGATTAATAAATTCCAAAGATAAGTTTTGAAGAATAATTTTCATGTAAATAAGACCCTAACAAAATGTCCAAAAACCAAGTACCAAAGAAGGTTGACTAAGAACTAAGTCCCAAAAATCTACATGGTACAAAACTCTCAAAAGGAATTAGTAATTCAGTCAAAAATGTATAATGCCATTGTGTGTTCTTCCAAGTGTGAAGATTAGGGAGCAATTTGATATAACTTACACAACTACATATAAGAAGGGCTCAACAAACAAGGCCAAATCACAAAAAAGTGGGTTCCCATTTCTTCTTAAAGAAAAGGGGAATGTTGGCTACAATAGAATTTATATCATCAATGAATATCTTGGCTAATTCTTTCTCAGAGATTATACAATAGAATTGGATACCCAAGCTTCTTCATCATTGTAGAAATGATGTTGAACTCTTTGCATTCCTTTTTTTAGTGTTATATAGATCAATTATGGAGATATCATGTTCCATATTAAAACAAAAATGTCTGACAAATTTTATGTTAGCTCTTCGAAATTGGTAATGGACCCTTTTGGTAGATGCATGAACCATTTTAGAGTTGGTCTTGTGAGACTTTTGGGGAAGAGTCTAATTAGACAAGGATCATTATGCATGACCTCATGGCATGCCATATATAAATACTAAATATTTTCACATAGGTCCCCTTTCCCTTATATTTATCAAAAAATTTGAATCTTAAAGTGTGATGGGAAGGGTATTTACAATATGATCATGTCAAATGAAGATGTGTAGAAGTCTTCATACCTGTATCTCATTGCCTGAGTGTGAGGATCAATATGTTGAAGTGTTTATTTCATCATCTTCCACTTTTGGGAAAATCAAGGTTCCATTAAGGGATTAGAAGTGTGGTTTTGAATTTTTTTTATCTTAACAGGTTAGGATTAGTATTTTTTGGTTGTTCATCTTGGTGATGTGGATCTTTGATTTTCAACACAAAATTAGGATGTGAGATAATTAATTTGTTAGTTTAATTGATATAAGGTATCTTCCAAGGTAGATCTCCTCCTTTTAGCCTCAATTCAGTTATTCTAAGGGGGTTATTTTTCTTCTTCTAATTCTTGTTCATGATCTACATAGTTGGGTTCCCCTAGTTCTTTGTTAGTGTTATTTGGGTGAGGTAAAGTACTGGGTCTAGATGATGGATGAATGAGATGTTGTAGGACACTGGGATTAAATATTTACAATAGTTTTCCCCCCATTATGACAACTTGAACAAGGATTTGGTAATCATTTTCATATATGTATTGGTTGTATTATGTTCTAGCTTCATCTCAATTAAAAAGTCATTAGTGAGCCATTTATCTTCTTTAGGAGTGTGTATATCACTTTGAGTTTCTTCATTATCCTTAATTTTCTCACCTAGGTTCCTAAAGACATCATTCTCTTGGTTTAATCCTTATCTTATTATTAGGATTTAGGTAATAGATCTTGATTGGTGTGGTGGATAGATTAGGGTGATGTGAGGGTGATTAAAAAAAAACTATGTAGTAAAAAAAGGAATGTGACTGTGAACATTAGAGTTGTCTTAAATCTTAGACTAGAGTGGTCAAGAGATGTGAAATGGATGTGTTAAGATTTAGATTTGGAGATTGAATACTAAGGTGATAAAATATTACCAAGGTAAAAACCCTATAAAATTTCAATCTAGTAAGGAGACTTAGGGATGCGATGACTAAATGCCTTTTCACACTAGAATGATGATTATTGGATAGGTGTTAGGTATCAATAGGTAAGATGATAAGATGATGGGGTGATAGATAAAACCTAACAGAGTTATAGACTTTGATAATGTTTGAATAAGATTATTAGTGATGGGTGATGACTATAGTTTAATTTTCAAGACAAAATCTAAAATTCAAGAGTGTGAATGATGACATAAAGATGAAATAGTTTAGTTTTAGTCCTAAAATGGAGTATGTCCTAAATATTTTTGGGTGTTTTGGTGAAATAGGGATAAGGATGACTTGGATTGCAAATAATATGAGTTTTATCATAATACACATGCAATCATACCAAATTATGAACCCTATTATTAGATAATAAAAAGGGTTTGTAACTCAATGACTACACCATCCAATGGCTTCACAAGTGAGGCTATAGGATAGTGACCCATTACAAAATCTACTGATACTTCTCAACCCTATGTACACTTGATGGTGACTTGGGAGTTTATCTTGACTCTGGCAGCAAGTTACCTATTACAGCTAATAGGTCCTAAGCTAGGTTTACACAAGGTGTCTAGGGGCATCCATTATATACAAATGGTATATGGGGCCCAAATCAATGTTGGGTATTGTCTAATGCAGGTTTCATATAATTAACTCTCCCATTTCATAGGAGACCTATATGGGGTCAACCACTTAGCTTAACTATAGTTGTCTATGATATTTATAATTTGTTAGAACATGGAGTGTGGTTGAATGTATAGTGATGAAATCCATGTCACCAACCCCTAATGACTAGGCAAGTGTGTGGGGATAAATTCCATGTCATTTTTCACTTTAAAAATCAAAATTGGGTTGAAAAATAGATAATTCAAAGTTTATTTAACTAACTAGTTAACTATGTGAGAGAATTACACAAGCAAGTAAACATAAATATACATACAAATTTAAAATTTAAATTCTAGACTAAGCCCTAATTATTTAAATAAATATGTTAGTAAATTGATTTAGGGCCTCTTGCTAAGGTGTCTTACACAAAAAATTGTTATTAGTTTCATAATAGTCAATGTCACATCTGGAACCTAAAAAACCACACTTGCACAGTTAGAATATTCAAAATTAATTCTATAAACAATAATACCACAACTCATAGATAATACTGCAACTATGAGATACGCAGTTTTACAAATATTCAACTAACTATGGATGTATGGTTAAGTAAAACTGGTTGTGGTTAGTACAATACGAAAACTATAATTCAATACCACAAATTTTGAGACGCAATTTTGTAGACAATAAATTTAACAACAAACTTAAAATAAAAACATTTACAAAATTATCAAATATTTACAAAATTCTATATATATTTATAGAATGATTAAAGCAGGATTATATTAAAGACTGACTAGGTAAATGTTGTATTTAAATGCATTAAGTCAAAACCACCTGTGTATATTAGAAACCAATTATAAAAATCAATATCACCTCTTTTTAAATGTAGTTTTGCTTTTAAACATATTAAAGTAGAGATATGCAAAAGTCCTAGAATATCTAATGTTTTAAACTATTTAGATTATTTATAAATATATACACTAAATTGAGTGAACAAAAAAAGGATAAGTTACTTAAATATGAATAAGAGAACTAAGTTTTCAACTTCATTCAAAACCACCTGTCAGTATTCAAAATTGATTATGAAGATAAAAAATTCCTTTATAGAAAGGTGGTATTACAAGGATTAAAATTTGATTAGATATATAGAATATTAAAAGATATATTGAGACTATTTATGAAAATAAAAACCTTATCTATCCACAAAAGTTAAGTGTGTATTGACTAAAAATGGGTAAAATAGATTGATAGCAACTACTATCTAGATATCTACAAAAATGACTCTACAATCTTCAAAACTACAACTATGAATCAAATTTGCCTCTATAAATAGGTGGTATTACACTAGACAATCAAAATGGGGATTTTAAGAATGTTTTATGGCTATCTAGGCATAAATTCTTCTTCCTTATAAGCAAACAACAATCCGATAGAGATGGAAAAATTATCAAATTATCCAACCACAAGTTTAAGATAATGATTCAATGCCTAAGCTAAAACCACCTCTTATAGAGTGAAAACCTCGACAAAAGATCAATATCATGATTGGGAATAAGTGGATTCAATTGGTACAAAAGAGTTGTTGATGTTAAGAGTAATAGATTTTTAATTTACTCTTGCAACATGATCAGGTTAGTAAAAGTCTATAAAAACCAAAATGATGTACATATAGCTAATATTTGACTTTAACACAATATTATGTTAAAACCACACATATATTGTCAAAACCATATTTGAAAATCAAATTTTCCTCTTGTGATAGGTAGTTTTGAAAAACGTCATAAACTTGCCAAAAACCCAATAGTTAGCAGTTAGTTCATATAGATAAGCAATATCACAGTTGAAATCCTCAATACTACCTATGCAATAACATAATTTATAGAGGAAAAATGTACTTGGTTTGAAACATAAAAATTTGAAAATTTCAGAGCCTAATCTCATTCTAACCAATCCTACAAGCTATTTTAATACATATAAAATGCACAATGGTCAATTTAAAGGAGGGATCCCAATGTGGTCACCAGTGTATGATTGTATTTTTGAGTTATGGATTCAAAATACTAAAAATAGTAACCTTAACCCAAAAACTACAATAACATCAAATGGAGAGAAATATAGGAACAATCAATAATTAGAAATGAATTATGATCATCAACTTGCTCCTAATGGCTTCCCTCCAAGATCTCCAAACCGATTTTTTTATGTTATTTGACTTGGATATTAGATTGCTTGATAATGGCTTCAAGATGGATATAATGGCTTCTTTGGGTGCTAGGATGGATAAAAGAGAGTATGAATGATTATGATAACTGGTATATGGATGCAAGAATGTATTATGAGATTTCTAATTAGTCTAACCATGATCCAAGTATGGATATTTATAGGTTGATGGAGGAGGTTTTAGATGATTTTTTAATTCATTTAAAATTCTCTAGTAGATAATTCTAGAAAGTTAGGGAAGTCTCTAGATCTAGAGGATTCTAGATTAGATTAATATATAATAGGGATAAATTATGGGTTTAGGGAGGTTTAAGGTTTATAGGGGTGTAGGAAAGGCTTGGGATGGGTTGCTTATATGTATTTTTAATTGACAAGTGGGCTAGTGGCTAGTTGATCAGCCAAGATTAGTAATTAAGTGGGATGTTAGTGGAATAATGAGGGGATTAATATGTCATGAGGGTGTATAAATGTTATTACGATCTATAAAATATTTAATAGGAAATGGGATTTAATTAATTGGTTAGGATTATGGTTACCAGATTTAAATAGTGGAATTAGTGGGATAATTAGGGTTAGTGGATTTAGGTGCATACAACACATTTATAGGATTCTCCCATATTTATCAAGCTCAGTATATTGATCACATATTGAACATAAATATATGGCCCATTCAAATATTTGGATACCTTCTCTAGGTCATCTTATATATGTCTAACTCATATAGCAAACTTGTAAAATTACTTAGTATATTATTTAATACTAATTTATTTTTGTGTCATGTTTTATAATCACCTAAAAAAACTCATTTAATAGTCTAATGACAAGAATTTATCCTTCAATTTTATCACCATTTCATTCCATGAATTGGTATTTTCATTAATTTTCCTCTATCTCTTAGTCTACACATGACCCCACAATAAATATGTATGGCCTTTTAGACTTTTTCATGAAAACATCACCTTCTTCGATTCTTCCATTGACTCATAATAAAAATATTTATTATGAACATACTTGTATAAATTAATATAATAATATAAATATAACCAATATGCATTAAATAGGAATAGAATAAAAATATTTTATTGAAAATGATAAAATCTCATGAAAAAATATCACCTACCTATTTGAGGTGAAACCTCCTTTGAGTACAACTAAATAAAAATATTCAATTAATGATCTTTCCTATTACATAAGACCTCTATTCAAGATATTATACTCAAGATGACTACTACCAACCATACATGTGCGATTATTAAAAATATAAAATGGGATGACTTACAAATCATATGCATCTTAGTTTTTATTAACAATACATAATACACACTATAAGAGTTAGGACAAAGGGGTCCTAACATTCCCTCTTATTAAAAAACATTATCCTTAAAGATTGAGATGAATAAATTACTATTGTAATTAGATTATGGGTTCAAATTTTTTGTCTTGTGATTACATTTCATGCCAATATATCAATATATTAGTGATAATATGATTATGGAGTTAGAGGAAACACCTATAGATGTTGGAAATAAGTTTTAGGAGGATAGATACTTATATGTCAAGCTCTAAAAGTGTTAGTTGGGCCTGAATATGCTAACAAATGATCTTATTCAAACATGATACATGGAAAACTGGATGGATCTTGGAGGAGGAGGGAAGCTCTAAATTGTATGCTATGGGACCAATCTTGGAAAACACTTTATAAGGAGGATAAAACTTGTGTATAATTTTTTGATGACCTTTTAGATTAAAATAAGATTTATTGTAAGGTTGGAGATAGAGACAAACCATGTCATCAACATCAAAATCCCATGACGAGTGATGTTGATCAGCAAATTGATTCATTTGGTTTTATGTTAGGTGAAGATTATCTTTGAGATTTTAGAGGATAATTCCATGTGTGTAGAGTATGACATCAACTTCATGTTCTTTGGAGATACATGTAAGGTATGTCTAAAGATAAGGAGATGGATGTCCATAAATAACCTTGTATATGGTCTTTTTGGTGGATGTGTGGTATGAATAGTTATACTAATAATAAACATGACGTAACCATTTGAATTAGTGATTATATTGATCAGATTAAAAACAATGTAGATAGGTCTCCAAGAATTTGTTGAATTTTTGTTTTGACCATTAGTTTTTAAATGGTAAGCATAACTCATTTTAAGTTAGGTACCATAGTGGTGGAAAGGTTCTTTGAAAAGTGACTGGTAAAAGTGGAATTATAGTCACACATAATCGAGGTAGGTATCCTATGGAGTCTATAGACATGATCGATAAAGGTTTAAATAATAGTGGATGTAGTAAAATGATGGTTGAAGATGTAAAAATGGGCATACTAGGAGAGCCAATCACCACCATGAGAATCACTAATTTCCAAACTCAAAAATGTTTGTGGAAATATTTGACAATACCTAAACAGGTGGAAAGGGTTGGAACAAGATTGGGGTGGTTACAGTCTCCCATTTATTATTATAACATGTTTTACATTCCACCATAAACTATTTGATTTTAGTTTTAATACCTTCCCAAAAAATTTCCAACAAATCATTCCATAAGTTTTTGAAAAACCTAATTGGTTTATTGATGGAGAGGCATGAAACTTTAAATCAATTATTTGTCTTAGTGTTCTTTTTGTTTCCATGCCAAATGTGATTTGTGCCTTCAATAATGACCATCCCAATAATAATTTGGTTGAGAAGGAGGATTAATCATCACTTCCTAAATGAGTTGTTAAAAATAAGTCTCATGGGATAGTTCTTTCTATGCATGATATACCCAATATGGCATGGGAAAGTATATTGCACACAGGGTTTTTTGGTCTTCAAAATTTTGAGATAATGAATTTGGGATAAATTTATGTTTAGCCTTATTTTAGGTAATCTCATAAGCATATCCTATTAACTTGGCTACCCTTTTATATTACTCAATTATGGAGACTCTTTTTTACAAGAATTAATTGAGGCTATGGTGATCAATTTTGATGTAAAAATCTCTCCTAAATAGGTATGGGCTCTAGTTATTGACGACATAAAGTATAACTAGAATATCTTTATCATATGTAGAATGAACAAAGTTTTTACATGTGTGTTCCTTAATGGTGAATGTAGGGGCTTGACCCTCCTAAATTGAAATAACTCTAAATCCATTATCTGAAGCATCAATTTCAATGAGAAATGTCTTGGAGAAGTTAGGAATATATAGAATAGGTGTAGCATGAATTACGTGCTTAAGCAGTTTGAAGGATTTTCCTTCTGACTCAAACCACTAAAAGTTATATTTTATTAACATGATCATTAATGGACTGGAAAATTTCTGAGTCCTATAATTTTTTTTTATAATACCCATTCATTCCCATAAATTCATGAAGGCTCTTGAGTTATTTAGGTTTAGGATAATTACTAATAGCTTCATTTTTTTTCAAGATCCACTTTTATGCCTTTATCAAAGATGATGTGTCCAAGATACTCAGATTAATTTTTTCCAAAAACACACAAACCATTTTTCACATAAGTTATTTCAACAAAGACTTGGAAGGTGTGTTATAAATGTATCAAATGATCCTCTCAGGTATGGCTATAGATAGGGATGTCATTAAAGAACAACAAGATGAATTTATGTATAAATGGATAGAATATACTATTCATTAAACCTTGAAAGGTTGATGGAGAATTAGTGAGGCCAAAATTAATTATGATAAAATAATGTTTGACATCATGAGTTTGAATTTTGTCTTTGGAATGTCATCTTCCTTGATGAGTATATGGTGATATCCAGATTGTAAGTTGAGTTTTTAGAAGAAATGAGTTCCATTGAATTCATTCATCATCTCATCAATCATTAGAATGAGAATCTTGTCCTTGATAAAGATTTTTTTGAATGCCAAAATTCAATACAAAGTCACCAAGACCCATATTTTTTCCATACCAAAAAATACAAGATAAGATTAAAGATTGATGTTGGACCTGATAACTCTAACCTGAAATAATTATTGTACCATTTTTTAATTTCATTATTATATATAAATGTGTACTGATAAGGGAAAATGTTTGGAGGTACACTAGATAGAATCAACTAAATTGAATCATCTTCAAGCCATTGTAAGGGTAACCCTTTAGGTTTCTAAAAACCAATTGCATGCTTTGACAAGATTTCTTATAAATTGGGTTGATGGTTGGTATCAAAGGATTTTTTATTTAGATGGCATAAATTTTGGAAAAAAATCCATGATATCCCTTTTTTATAAACTTATCCATGTGATGAGAGATAAAAATAATTATATATCCAAGTGTGAGGACTCATAATGTGTGGTGTTGGTCCTTATAAATTAATTACATCCAACACTATTAGAATTCCCATTGGATAGGGCATTGTTTCTTGAGCCACTATGCTCTAAAAAATATGTTACAACTTCTTATATGCAAAACAAATCTTTATGATTTGAAATTATAGTCCCCTATTGAATGTAGACATTAAACCATTTTCCCCTATAGGGTAATGTTTCTCCATTGGAATTTATGACTTCAAAACTTGAATAAAGATAAATATATACATCGTCATGTTTAGCTAACCTAGGATCAATGAAGTTGACTGTATTTCCAAATTTAATCAAAATAGTGATGGGATTTTTTCCTTCAATTACCCCTTTACTCTCATAGTTTGGGGAGTGGTTACTCTAGCCAAGGCATATTTAAAAATTTGAGGGTGTGATTATTTTGTGTTAGTTCTTCAAATTTAATTTCATCATCATGGTAATATTGAGCATATTCCCATTCTTTAGCATTTATTGGTGATTTAACATCAAAAACATATGATTTTTTTATTCACTTATGTCCTATGAATAATTTTTCATCGTAGTTGTAATATAACCCTTTTTCATGATGAGTGTGTATTTGTACCTCTATAAGGTATTTAATGGTGGTGAATTTTTAGGAGGGTTTGTGATTGGTTCTGGTGTTTTAGATTTCTTTAAAGAACCAAAATTGTAATATGGATAATAGGAGTTGACCTTATCTTTTACAAGCTAGCACTTACTTTATGTTCTATAGTTTAAATATATTAACCTCTGTGTGAATTATATCTTTGATCTCACTGATGAAACAATTATTGAAAAAATATCATTTAAAAATTCAATTTATTTGGCCAAAATTTCAAATTAAAATTGATACTTTTGAACCATTTCAATTGGTTTTAGTATTGTCATGGTTGCAATGAAATAATCATAAGCATTGGGACTAAAGTGAACAAAAAAAGCCTAAAAAAATCATCCCAAGTGGGTTTTGTAAAAGATTTTTAATACCATTAGTACCACTAGATAGCTTCCTTATCTAATTTAATTGATGTGATGGGTATTGTCTCTATCCCCAATGTGGTGTGCAATATAAATACTATTTAATGTACTAAATCTACCTAGTTGGTTTTTAACTATAAATTTTTTAAAATTCCAATTTAAGGCCATGTGACATGGTTTGGGATAGAAATACACCTTTATAAATAAGGTCACCATTAAGTTTGTTGGAGAGAATGGTATTTTTTACATTGATGTCATGTAGTTACTTTCAACTTAATGAGTCGAGAGTCAACGGAGATTGGAATTCACCTTAGAGTTCCTTAATGTTTTGTGCCATAGATTGGATTTTTGCATATTGAAACCATTAAATAGAGGGTTATGAGGGTGATATATAATACTAACTAAAGTTATATTTTAAAATGACTATTTTGGTGAGATGACCACAATGGTATAATTTTCACAAAGGTTGAAAAAACTTGTTTTCAGTGTTTCATGTGAAAAATAATTAGTATAGAAAATTTATTCCAAAAAATTGACATACCCAATCAAATGATCATATCGATGAGAAAATCACAAGGGTGTATTACCCATATGGGCAAAAAAAATTACAATTTTTATTTTATAATGATTAGACATAGTAATGAGTTCAAGTAACTATTTTAAAACATTATGACTCTTCTAGCTATTACAATGAGTTAAATTAATCATTCTAAAACATTTTGACAACTCTAGTGATTTTAATTACTATGTTTATCTCAATTGGAATCATATGATATTATTTTTCTAATTGTTGGTTATTATATCAGTTTCCACGAGTTCAGAATTAGATATGTGGATATATGAATTATAAGGTTATTTAGAAGGGTATTAGAGGGTGTGTTTTATCTATGAGTTTTCAAATATACTAATCTCATTTTTAAAATAATGTTAGCTCAATATTTCAAAATGATAACAAAGGATAATAACCATTCCATAGCTTGTTATCCCATCTCTAGGGTATGGTGCAAATAATACCCCAAGGCTAATTTATTAATGGTGGATTAAAAAAATAAGTAATCAAAGGCTTCATATGGCTAGGTTATGAAAATAACTAGGAGGTCTTATTATATACCTAAAGGTATGTGGAAGCATAAGTGTGTGTGTGTGTGTGTGTGTGTGTGTGTGTGTGTGTGTGTGAGTTTTTTTGTGTGTGTGTGTGTGCGTGTGTGTGTGTGTGTGCGTGCGCGTGTGCGTGCGTGTGTGCACTTGCGTGCGTGCATGTGTGTGTGTGTGTGTGTGTGTGTGTGTGTGTGTGTGTGTGTGTGTGTGTGTGTGTGTGTGTGTGTGTGTGTGTGTGTGTGTGTGTGTGTGTGTGTGTGTGTAGTTTTTCTAATGGCTTTTGTACTAGGACATAACCATTTAATCCATGAAATCAAGGAAAAGCAATTTACCCCTTAGCCCAAAACAATAACTTTATGCTAGTTTTTAAAATGTTGAAACACCATTTATAGCCTAAGGAAAGAAGATAGAAGATTAAAAAATGGCGAATAAACTTAAATTTACCACCATATTTCCATATTTTAATCACCAAGGTGAGAACATATGGTCGAAAAATGTAGAGAACCATAAATAATTGAAAAATCTATTGTAAAAATTGGCCTTGGAAAAAGATATAATACTAGATGTTAGGAACCTGGTTGTAAATAAATTAATATAACAACTAAAATATAACCAATATGCATTAAGTGGAAAGATAATAACAATTTATATTTAAAATAATATAAAATCACTACAAAGTATTGTGGGACTCTCGAAGGGGCAATTACCTTTGAGCACAACTCAATAAAAAATATTCAATATATGATATTTTCTCTTACACAAGCCCTATGAGATGATATTGCCTCTTGTACATGCGTGATGATTACAAATAGAAAATGGGATGACTTAGAAA